>JAFJMP010000291.1:0-16537 GCA_029692085.1 Gymnothorax javanicus | reverse complement strand
TAACCATTGTTGAAAATGTTGGAAAAGGGTTTGGTTTCTAAACTATATGCTTTTTTTGAATGCCTCTTATACACCTCTACTACCCATCATTCGAGTCTGGTCTCGAATTTGATTTGAAGCATTATATCAACAGTGACTTGTTAGATTGGGACAGAACATGGTCTTCAATTTTCCTTGCCTCAAAAAACCCAGATCATCAACAGATCCACTTTAATTATATTCACATGACCTACCTCCGCCACATAAGAACTTTTTCTCATGAAGTGTCTATCATCTCCGATTTGCACCCTTTGCTCAGATGGACTCAATTGGCACCTTCGTTGCATATGTACTGGGAGTGTATAACTGTGGGAATGTTTTTGGGTTGAGGTCTGTGCTTCGCTAAGTACTGTTCTGGGTTTGACTGTACCTTGCTCCCCATTGTGCTACTTTTGAATGATACCACCTCTCTAAAACTGACAAGCTGGAAAAGGCGTATTCTTTTAACAGGCATCACTGCGCCAAAAAGATGCTGGACCTACACTGGAATCCCCCGCATTCAGTTGTTAAGGCCTAATGGGTTAATACTTACATTGATATAGTCAATAAGGAGTTGTCAGTGGCAAGAATTCATGGGGCTTAACACTGAAACTATTTTTACTTGGTCAGCGATGGCTGAAAGATAGAGGCGCTTTTGTAACTATTATTTCCATTCTCTGTCTGTGTGTTTACCATGTTTGACTGGTTTTTGATTTTTTATCCTGCATGCTGTTTTTTTTTTGTGTGGAGATGCAAAATTTTGAAGGGGGGGGGGGCTGGTCGCTTGGGGCTTTTTTGCTACTATGATTTTTTTTTTGATATGTATATTTTGTTTACTTTTCACTTTTAAAACTTTTCTCAATAAAATTTGGTCACAAAAAAAAAGATAGTAATTATAATACAAAATATACAACTAAATTTTGAAACAGTTAGGACAGAAAGTGTAAATTGTGAATAAAATCAAAATGCAATGACTTTCCAGATCACATGAGCCAATATGTTATTTTCCAGGATTGCGCTGGCCCGCTCGCCACGTTCCATATCGAACAACAAAATACCGTGTGGCCGAAGAAATTTTGCGGTGAATAAGCCACGCTGGCGAAGGCCAAAATAAAAAATAAACATATAAAAAAAAAGCGAGATAATCCTATGTTTCGATCTTCTAAATTTTGTCGGAAATGAAACGTATAAAACATCCCCTCCTGTTTTCACACATAGCTAATCATCCTGAAATCTTCGCTGCACCGTGGACTACTCCTCTAACATTCAGGTTTACAATGAGCAGCGCCAGCTTTTTAGCCAATCAGACAGCTGGGAGCCAAAAATTATTCTCTTCGGAACGTAGAGAACTGAGACCAACAACAACAGTATACATGTGCCGTTGTGAAGCCAAAAAAGGTGCTCAGAAGTTAAATCAAGATCGGGTGTACAGCGAGCACCTCATGATTTCTTTGGGGGAAATCCTCCCCCCCATCAAAAAGCCTTAAGCTTCAGAGCAGCCATACGACAGAAACGAGAAACGTTATTCAGCCCAAATGGTTCCAGGATTTTCCATGGCTGGAGAAATCAATAATGTCGACCGACCCACGAAGCTCTACTGCGTTTGGTGTGAAGAAGTTGTAGAATAATTATATTCGCCAAGGCATTCAGAAAAGTGACGATGTTATGAAGCACGAGTGTGTTAACGACAATTAAGTTACTTGTTCTGTAACGAAACACGCTCATGTGATGTCATGACAATAATCCACGAGCCTGCAAGAGTTAATGAAGTAGGCTTAATCAGTTCGCTGGAGTTTGACGGTGCATTCGTGACCTAGAACGGTGTGCACTTATTTGATAATTAAGTCATTATAATAACCGATAATATTTTGCTAACGATTGTCTGCGTGCCATTGTTTTGTAAAATTACAGCTGATGGGTGCTTTATGGAGTTTGGATGATGGAGCCTGACTAAACAAAAATTAAAAACAAAATAAATTTCAATTCAGACCTCCCTTTTACGCTGCCGAATTGTTAACCCCTGCTTTTTCGGCTGTTTCGGTCATTTTACATGGCCCGTCTTCATTTCTGGCCGAAAAAATTAAGTAATAAACAAGGAAACTGTCCTGATAAGAATATGCATTTCAGCTAATGTCGACCGAGTTAAAAATCTTGCTCATGATAAACGGTCATATATAGTTGGCTTCATTCTCATTTTCAGAATGGTGGCGAAGCAAAGATTTATTTATTTATTTTTTGAACAAACCACCTAAAGCGCACAACAACGCGAAGGATGCAATCGCTGCTCAGATGAGGACAGAGCATTGGGTGGTGCAAGAAAATATCACAAAGCAGAAGTTCAGAAGTGGAATCGTACATAACACCGTGAATGCAAGTTAAGCGGTGTCAGTGCCAAACCCTAAAGATTTCTTTATTCCCCTAACAAAATTGTCCCTCCTTAACTTATGTCTGCTTTGCAGTATAGTTTAAAAGGAGAAGGGGTTGAGCAGAGGAGGAGACAAGGAGCTGTAACTACAAAATGAAATTCCAGAAGGCCGATATTTTTCATTCATGACTTAGTGAGTTAACAGGGTGATCATTGTTGGCGTCAATTCATTGTGCAGAAGAGAATTTAAACTAAAACCTTGAAAAATGAGGCCAAAGATAATAGAGCTGAATTAAGCCACAGTGGCTAAATTTTTTTTTAATGTGGCTAAAAGAAATTTGAGATGAATTAGCCACAGTGGCTAAAAATTTTTTCTCCTCGTGCAACCCTGGTTATTTACAATAGAACATAGATAACATTTCAAATGTTGCAACTGAGACATTTTACATTTTTATCCACAAATGAGCTCATTTCAAATTTTCTGGCTGCAACAGATCTCAAAAAGTTGGGACACAGGCAAAAAAAGGATGAAAAAAGCAATTGATTTAGAAGAGAATCAGCTGAAAAGAACATTAAGTAAGTAATTAAGTTAACTGCATCAGGTGTGTAACAAGATTGGCTATAAAAGGATGTCTTAGAGAGGCTGAGTCTCTCAGAAGTAAAGATGGCCAGAGGCTCTCCAACCTGTGAAGGCTTGCAAAAAAATTGTGGAATACTTTAGAAACAATGTTCCTCAATGTCATATTGCAAAGGCTTTAAAGGTCTCATCATCAACAGTGCATAACATCATCAAAAAGATTCAGAGAAACTGGAAAAATCTCTGTGCGTAAGAACAAGGCCGAAGACCTTTACTGGATGCCTGTGATCTTGGGGCCCTCAGGCGCCACTGCATCACTCACCGCATGATTCTGTCATTGACATTACTAAATGGGCCCAGGGAATACCTCAAGAAAACCACTGTCTGTAAACACAGTCCGCCCGTGCCATCCACAGATGCCACCTAAATCTCTATCGTGCAAAAAAAGCCATTGTTGAGCATGATCCAGAAGCGCCCGTGTTCTGTGGGCCAAGGCTCATTTAAAATGGACTGTAGCAAAGTGGCAAAGTGTAGGTGGTTAGACGAGTCCAAATTTGACATTCTTGTTGGAAATCATGGGCGTTGTGTCCTCTGGGCTAAAGAGGAGAATGACCACCCCTTCCTGTTATCAGCATTCAGTTCAAAAGGCAGCATCTCTGATGGTATGGGGATGCATTAGTGCATATGGTGTGACACTTGCATGTTTTAAAAAGCACCATGAATGTTGAAAGGTAAATAAAGGTTTTAGAGCAACATATACTCCCCAGACGACATCTATTTCAAGGAAGGCCTTGTGTATTTCAGCAGAACAATACAAAACTACATACTGCAGCTATTAAACAGCATGGTTTTAGTAGTAGAAGAGTCCATGTGCTGAACTGGCCTGCCTGCAGTCCTGATCTTTCACCAATTGAGAACATTTGGCGCATAATTAAAAGAAAAAGTCCGTCAAAGGAGACCCAAAACTCTCCAGCAGCTGGAAGCCTGTATTAAAAAAAGAGGATCAAATTCCAATGGCTAAACTCAAGAAACTTGTCTCCTCAATGCCCAGAAGCCTCACTCTGTGTTAAACAGAAGAGGATGCTACACCATATTAAACAGGCCCCTGTCCCAACTTTTTTTGAGACCTGTAGCAGCCATCAAACTTGAAATGAGCTCATTTTTGTAGAATAAAATTGTAAAATTTCTCACTTTCAACATTTGCTATGTTATCTCTGCTCTATTGTGAATAAAATACTGGCTGGTGTGATTTGAAAGTCATTGCATTTTTATTTTATTCACATTTACACTTTGTCCCAACTAATTCGGAATTAGGGTTGTAAATGTTAGTTTAATTAGTAATCTGAGAAAAGCAGAGCGAAGGAAGGAAATAAACGACAATAGAAGTAATTAAGTGAAACACCAGAAACCACTGAATCACCCAAAGCACGTAGGCACGCAGATTGGAGAGAAGGAACTTACCACACTGATCACAAGACAGGGGTAGACACTGGTGCACAAAACAGAAAATAAACAAATGGCAAAACATAAACTGGGAAGCAGACTGAGAATAAATAATACATAATGAAGAAAAATAAAAAAAACTGGCAACAGGCACGCAGTGGCGTAGCTAGTGGGGGGGGCAAAGACACGTCCCTTTTTGACAACAATTAGTCCTGGCTAGTTCTCAATCATTTTCTTTTATTGATGCGTTTTCCAATTATTGTAATTGGCAACTGAAGACACGGTTTCTCTCCATATGTGATCTAACAGCGATTAAATCATGGGCTAAATTCAGTAAAGAAAAATAATTTACTTATTAATAGGCCAATGTTAGCGTTGATTGAACTGGTCCGTTCCAATGAAACGCCGGACTTTCAGTCTCGGTATTGTGTGGGTTGAAAAACAAAAAAAAAAAAAACAGTCACGCTTCGCAGTTCAATAGGCTATAAAAAAGCCAGCCGCTCCAGCTATTTGCATGAGAGTGCGACAGATATGCCATTTTGAATAACGCTGATGAATACAGCAAATCGATCCAGATGAATGATTGTTGTCTTTACCTAATCAGGGAGAACAAAGCAGCACCTGATAAGTGTGGAGTGCTCTTAGGCGAACCCTCTGTTAATTATGAAAATGACTGAGAACAGGTCAGGACTAATAATTGTTTTAAACGGATGTTTTGTGCACCCAATTCTCTGTTCTTGTTCCATACTGTACTGAATTTAGCCCATGATTGAATCGCTGTTAGATGCATATGGAGAGAAACCGTGTCTTCAGTTGCAAATTACGATAATTTGAAAACGCATCAATGAAGGAAAATGATTGAGAACTAGCCAGGACTAACTGTTTTCATAAAGTGATGTCTCTGTGCCTCCCCACTAGCTCGCCCACTGCAGGCATGACAGAATCATAACATTTTTCAAAACCCGATTTTCATGTCGACAGTCTTGCTTTTTTGATGATACTTAGATTTACAGGGGAGTGAAAGATGTTGGAAATACAGATATTTATAATTGTGCCACTGTACAAATACTCATGAACATTTTGGGTGATGTAAGTGTTTGTAACAAAACTTTGGTGCTAAACAGCTCCTGTGGCGTTTCTCTAGATCCTGCTAAAGTCCCTGACGGAAAGTGGAGCTCTTGAACCCTCTTCTTGACTTTGGAAGTCTCACCACACTGAGGAAGGGTTACCTGTACTGCAACTTGGTGTATATATGCACTCCATAAACAGAAGTGAGAGTTAAGTGGTCATTTTTCATCACCACTTGGACCATGCTGTGTGATTATGTTTACTGCAGGCAGAGTTGGTTTTATAAACTGCCCACTGGGGGTAAAGCTCAGGAAGATACTCAAATATGTGCTCGAGAGTCAATGCTGAGATGCAATCCATTGAATGCACTTAAGTGAGATTAATTCAAATTCTAGTTGGATATTTATTGTCTAAATAGAAATTCATATTCCGGAATTCAGATAACTTAATTCATGTAAATACACATTTTAAGGGGTTACTAATGTGCAATTTTATTTCTAATCCACGAGGGCAGTTTGACAAAGGACAAGTATAGCCTATTCGAAACTAAATTGAATTTTTAATGGAGAACCTATATAAAAAACTAGATCTAGTCCAAAGCCAAAGTTGTATTTGTGTGTGAGACACAAGCCCTGAGTGCTGAAAAAATGTTTTTTCCTCACCTGGATTTAGGAGATAAACGTAAAAACTTGAGATTCAGCAATACCAGAACAGATGGCGCTCAGAACCTTCAAGCTTAACCTCTCCACCTTCTCCAACATCTCCAACTTCACAGGCAACAAAGAGACAGATGTCCTACTGCCTGAGGGCCCTTATCAGGCAGTGGAGGTGGTGATCATTGCACTGGTTACAGGGTTGATTATTCTTGTCACAATTACTGGGAACATACTGGTCATTCTCTCAATCATAATCAACAGGAACCTACAGACCATAAACAATTATTTCCTCTTCAGCTTGGCATGTGCAGACCTGATCCGTGGGGTCAGCTGCATGAACCTGTACACAGTCTACATTCTTTTGGATATTGGCCATTGGGGGCAGTCTGTGACCTTTGGCTGGCCCCTGGACTATGTCGCCTGCTTTATGCCTCTGCCTACCATCTCCTTGTCATCAGCTTTGACCGTTATTTCTGCATCACCAAGCCACTCAGCTACCCTGCAAGGAGGACCACCAGGATGGCGGGCATGATGATTGCAGCAGTCTGGGTTCTTTCCTTTGGCTTGTGGGCTCCATTCCATCCTGTTCTGGCAGTTCATCGAGGTGAAAGCACTGTGCGGAGGCGAGTGCTACATCCCGCTTCTGTCAATCCAACTATCATGTTTATCACCTCTATTGTTTCTTCTACCTACCTGTTACCATCATGAGCTTACTGTACTGGCAGATCTCCAGGGCTAGCAAGAGCCGCATGAAGTCAGGCAAGCACCGAACCAGAGCAGGATAACCCATCCAGCAACAAAGCAGGAAGCCACATCACCATGCCTCACAATAACGACTACGTAAAAACCCATCAGCCGAAAGTGCACCAGTACATCCTGGAGAAATGAAATTTCTGAGGGCCCTGCAGGTTTTGAGGAAAATCCCAAAACTCTCAGCCTAAATACTACAATAGTAAAGCAGCGGCCCAAGAAGAAGGCATTGTCATCAGCGGAGAAAAAAGTTACCCGCACAGTAATGGCCATTCTTGTTGCCTTCCTGGTCACTTGGACACCCTGTAACGCCATAGTGCTCATCACCACCTTCTGTTCAACCTGTGTTCCTCCAACATGTGGACTCTTGCCCTGCTGGCTCACCTACATCAACAGCACCGCCAATCCAGCCTGCTATGCTCTCTGCAATGACTCCTTCAAGAAGACCTTCCACCAACTCCTGCTCTGCCAGCACAAGGACATTAACCCGGGCAGATAGAGAGGTGTGATTAATAGTTTTTTGTTCCTGCAGGTGCTCTCCTCTGTCATTTTCTTTACACTTTCCTCGTCACTTTAAAGAATGGCAGGTACAAGCTCAGGAAATGTAACTACAGACACCCACGACCAACAGATGTTATGTCAAATTACACACATTTCTTTGCCTGTGAACTTCATTAGAATTCAAGCATATTTTACTCAGAACTGAGACTCATAGAGTTTACAGAGAATCTGGAGATCAGAAAGGGTATCTTCTTATTGTAATTTTATATTTTTCATCTGATATAAATGATATATTACTGAATGTACAGTGCCATACAAAAAGTTTGCAATCAACTAGAAATGTTGATGGTTAAAAAATGAATTTTTTTTTAATTGAAATTCCAAGCACAAAATATTCACATCCCTCCAACTTTCGTGATGGCTGAAAGGTGGCCTGGAAACAAAATGGATCGACAAACTGGAAGATGGATGGAAGTTTGAAAATGCTCATCCTCAAAAATAAAAAAGTATCCATACATGAAATTGTTGAAAAATATTGAAATGTTTAGGAGTTCTGGCACAGAAAAAGAGCAGGATGGCTGATATCTGGCATGGAAACAAAACGCGATGGAGGATAGATAGACGAACGGAGCAGACAGAACCGGAGTGCAGGCTCATCTTCAAAATAAAGAGTATCAAACATTACATTTTGTTGGGAATTTTATTTGGTTTAGAGTTGTGGTGTGGAAAAAAAAAGAGTGATAGTTGGATGGACTAACAATACTCATTCCCATATCGCCATCCACTGCACTGCGGGGCAGATTAGGCCAAAACCTTTTTATAATAAAAACTTTATTACTATGACTGTTAGAAACAGTTGTTTTTTAATTCAGATGTAACGTGATTGCAAACCCCCATTTTTAGCAGCCATTCTTCCAGTGTAAATAACACAATTTGTCACCCCATCCTTTATGACACATTCAGGAACTTTGGGGACAACAAGAACATTTGCAGTAATGAAAATAAATATTGACCTTCAATATTTGTCGGATGGAAGAAGTCCAGTTGTGATTTGAAGATTCAATTTGTTTCCTAATTCGTAATCAGGATTATTGGGTGTGTTAAGACTGTTTTCTGTCGTGGAGTCAAGTTGGGACCGGCGAAGTGACACACCAATGACCACTTTCCAATTGAAAAAGGCTTTATTATTAATAATGTAAGGGAGGATTCTCTCGCGAATGCTATATCGGGCCTTCGAATCCTCCCTGCGCAGGTAAAGCCATCAATTGGAAAGTAGTCACTTGTCGATCTGTTAAGACTGTTTTCTGTCGAGTCAAGTTGGGACCGATGGTGACACACCAATGACCACTTTCCAATTGAAAAAGGGCTTTTATTATAATGCAAGGGATGATTCTAGCGTCGACATAGCATTCAAGAGAGAATCCTAACACACTGTTCATCTCTCGGGGTTTAAGTACAAGATCAGGGGTAGAGCAAGTGGTGGATGTAACACCTTCCCTTAAACATCCAGCCAAACTTACAGGATGTTGATATTACCTTTGATCATATACCTTCCTTCTGAGCACAATACACCAATTACCAAGTGTGACCAGGTGCCAGGCCCCTCACTGTGGGAGGATATTGATGTGAATGTGTATGTGTGTGTGTGTGTGTGTGTGTGTGTGTGTGTGTGGGGGGGGGCTGGGGTAAGCAAGGGGAGGGGCTGGGAATGGAGTGCGTGTGTGTATCTGTGTGTGCTGAGAGAAAAACCTTATTCAGTAGCTCAATCCTATCATTCCCTCATTTTGTATTGGTGGTGAGCTAAGGTCCCACCCACCATGATTTAGACACCGGTTAGGCCACCATTACGCAAGAGAATGGGTCAGATTAACAAATGTTAGACTGAGCTGTACATTCCTGATTAGCCTATTTAATTTATAATACATATAAATAACTAAAACAAAGCCTATAATACTAAGTCCCCAGACACCCTGGGATAATACCACCCAAAGTCGTCCCCCAAGGGACACTACTCCCAGAAAATGTTTGTACCTGTTATCCAGTGGGTCACAGTTGTTGCCTTTTTTGCTGCAGTATGATAACATTCATCAGCCGGAGAGAAGCATCTGTTGCTTCGAGTAGAAATCAGAACATGTTTGATTCTAGCACCGCTTTCCTTAACCATCCTCTCAATTCTGTCAGAGACCGCCATCAGAGCTCTCTCAAAATAATTATTGTGGTCCAGCACCCAGCTCTCCAAGGCTGCAACAGAAGTGTTAGTGGTGACATCGGGAGCGACTAGAATGGAGCCGATAGTGATAGGCGTGCCAGTAGGGTTAATGCAGTAGGGAGTGTTAGTCATTGCACAAAAGCTTTTGGACCAGAGTATAAGGGCCCAAACCCGCGCAAGTGGTAGTGTTGGTTCTCACTGCTATTGCTCCAGGAGATTCAGGTAATACTTGTATTTGCAGTTCAGGTCCCACTGAATGTGATAGGGCTTGTCCTGACTCAATTGAGGCTGTGCATAGTACCCAGCCTCCGACAGTAGAGCATTGGTCTTCCGAAAGGCGATGTTTCTGTTGTTGTCAGTGATGATGTATTTGACATTGTGCACTCGGCACACATGTCCGTTATATGGGAATGGAAGCGGGTGTATGGGTTATTGCTTTTCAGTATGGGCTTCCGCCCGACTGGAATTAGAACACCACCACGGATGTCCTCGCCATCATGACATGCCCGACTATCAATAGGGACCCTCCTCGGCCGCCACCCAGGGGAGCTGACTCAGCCTCCAGAAGGACTGCAGACCGTACCCACCCTGGTACACGTGGCAGGCAGGTCACCTATCAGAGCTGCCACCTCCATGCTGAATGCCATGCCAGATCTGTAACACATCTCCTCCACCTCCTATGCACATGCTCTACCAATAACCTTTTTTTGTAAGTTTTAGTATTTTCAAGTAAATGCTGGAGCAAAACAGTGATCACCTCCCCAGTGTCATAAGTAGCAGAAGCAAGATGGCCAGTAGCTTGGTTAGAAAGTAGTCCTCCCTTTGCCACCGATATTGTGCCTGTTGCTAACAGATTGTCAGCCCAATCACGGTTATTAGATTCTATTGCCATTGAAATGGCATTCACTGTTGAGCCAGTGGCTCCCACCATCCTGCAATATCTATGTACATCATATTTATAACATTTTGGCAACCGCTGTAACATAAAAATTGATCAGGGTTTGGATAGATTATTCTAATTCTGTAAAAATGAAACAATTCATAGGCCAGATAATGTGTTTCACTTTAATAATTAAATGAGAATGTCGAGTTGACACACCAACCAGAGCAGGCAGAGGCTCTCCTTCAGAAGCTAATCCAATTTTGGTCCAGGATACAATACAGGGCATGTGCCGGGCTTCCCTGGAGGGCTACATGTAGCACGGGCCTCACCTCTCAATTTAAGGGCATACTCATGTATGGCCATCGGAGTGGGGGCAACCATCTTCCTCCAGTCCCACTGCCATTTATTTCCAATTGATATTGAACATTTCATGTACTCTAATAGCCTCTTCCCAACCTAATCCTGTGTCAACCCACACCTCGGATCCTTCCAGATTAATACACCAGATCCATTACCTTCAACAACACTACAACATAGATCTCCTACTAATTTACCAGGGTTCCTTATACCCCAAAAAATGACAATCTGTCACCTTCCAAATGTCCTTATTGCACTGGATGGAGCCCCATCCAGTCAGGTTAATCTCCTCAGGTTGTCCCAGGTCCAGCTGCAGCCTGCTGAGTTGGTGCACATTTGTGTACTGTGGAAAATGTCTGCCTTTTTAGACACAAAAAAAAAGAACTGGCTCCCAAGAGCCAGAGGACGAGACGAGGATTATTGTGCCCCATATTGTGTCCATGCCCGATATTTTTTCAAACGTGTGATATGGAACCACACTGGAATCCCAGTCACCCGGGCAGCCGATAAGGTTGTGTGTGTGTGACAGTGTGTGGTCCGACCAGGTAGGATCAAATGTCTTCTTCTGATAGGTTTTCACCAGCACCTGGTCTCCATGTTCTACCTGGCACATTTCCACGTTGTCCTCTCCTGCATCCGGTTCTGTCCTGTGATCCTGTGGAGACACACTGGGACAAATGTCTGCAATATTCAACAAGACAGTCACCCATCACATGCAAATCACCACCACCAATGCACAGATCTCCAGGAGTCCTCATGGGTCGGCCTGTAAGCATTTCAAAAGGAGAAAGTGAGTTGGGGTCAGTTGGTCCTGCTCTCATAGAGAGGAGAACCGATGGTAGCTCGTCACCCAGTCTTTCCCTGAAAAGGTTGGGTGGGTTGGGGCTGTTGTCTCATCCTAGTCTTAATAGTGGGTCCAGGATTGCATCGTGCACACGCATACACCTCTTGAACATAATTGTGAATGTTAACACTCAATTTAGGATGCCAGCATGTTTGTGCCATCCTGTGCCGCATCCGCTTCACTCCATCATGCCCTAGTGAGTGGTATAAATGGATCATTGTTCCCATCATACTACTGGGCAGAACATACACCTTCAGGGCCCTCCAAATGTTGTCTTGCCCCAATTTCCCCACCATTCTCCATCCAAAGCCATTTCTCAGCTCTGGGGGCTTCATGTTGCAGCTGCTGTAGTTCTGAAAGAACATTTCCTTTTCTCCTCGCTCTGTTTGCAAAGCCACTACCGAGGCAACTTTCCTTCACTGGCTGCAGTCTTTGCCCACTCATCTGCCTTCCTGTTACCCTCAGTGTGAGGATCAGTCCCATTGGTGTGGGCTTTTACTTTCAACACTGCTACCTGTTTTGGTCTCTGTACAGCTTTGTGTAGTTTGTTCACTACCCCCTCATTTTGTATTGGGGCCCCTACGCTGGTCTTGAGCCCCCTATTTACCCACAAACTCAAATAGTCATGTACAACCCCAAAGGCATATCTAGAGTCTGTATAGATATTCACATTATAGTCAGTCATTGTTTCACAGGCTTCAGCAAAAGCATATAATTCAGCAATTTGAGGAGATTGCCATGCTATAGTACATTCTACCCAAAAAAGCTGTGGGATGGCTCAGAAACAACCTCCAAATATTTTTAATTGCCTAGTCTGTTCCCTTTTTTTTTTTTTTTTTTTCTTATATGGATCTTTATTCTGACATTTTTACTACACACCTACTGGCAACAATGAACACCATGGTTCTTATAGTCTCTCAAAATTACTGTAATTTACAGTAAAATCCTCATGCTTCTTTTCTCTCTTATTCACAGAACCTACTTCCCGCTCCATTTTCACCACCTCCTACTTACATTTTGCTTTCAGTCTCACTGGCTTATGAGCAGTCGCCTGCCACTTCCCCCCGTTCTGAGCAAGGCCCTCCATCTTCCACTGTACCATATCCCAGCACCTGGCGTCAGAAACCCCTCTTCTCCTATTTAACATTTCCATCCTTTAGTTCAAATCTAAATCCCATTCACAATCCCTCTGATGCTACATACCATTTCCTCCGTCCACAGGCATATTTACAAGACCTCAGTAACCCCTCAGCCCTATGTGTTAACCTCATCACCCTCCAGTCTCCCATCATTCTAGGCAAATTACCCTTTTGTTCCTAAGCATCCTTTGAACTTCAAGCTATAAGTGATCACACCTTCCCTCAGTTGTTGGTTCCCGTTCATCTGCACCTGGGGAACAGACCCACCACTTTCCACTCTACCAAAACCATCCATTCTGCAACTAAGATGTGCCTGCATTTATTTTTCTACTTAAAAAGTACGGAGGAATACAGCGAACTCTTAAAAAACAACCCACATTATTGCCACATTAAAACAGTGCTCTCTTAGCTCAAGACAACACACATCACAGCTATGTGTATTATTTATACTTGTCGGTAGCTACGCCCCCATGTGTAAGCAGCGTTCAAAGGGTAAAAGGTAAACTATGTGCTTGTACTTTTTCAGGTCGAAAGGAATGGTAGGGCAGAGTGTATTTAAACTTTTAGTAATTATTAGGTTTATTTTATCATTACCCCCTTATCTCGGGTTCATTGACTATATAAAAAGTCCCTTATTTACTCATGGACTATCAAGAGTATTTGGGCTCATGTACTGTTCGGGGTCCTTATCCTCACGGAACGGAACCTCGACAAGTTCATTATAGTATGTCACGCAATTTATATCATTTTCTATCTACATACATATATACTGTATATCGCTAAAATGAACAATGCAGGGTGTATAATGTACTCTGCATAACCCAGCCTAACACACAAACTTAGCATAACAATATAACAAATCCATGCAGACATTCATGCTTCAGCAACTTTTACACACAATTATCAGGCGAAATGCAACGGAACAGCAAAACAAAAACAACAATCAGTGCACTTTCACGCATTCAATGACATTGGCAAATAACCAAGGTTTCAACTTCAGCATTCCCTCGCCACACAGCCCAGTTTCACACAACTCAAAAGTTTGCGAGCAAACTCCTTTCACGAAAATGGCAAAAGCGGTCCAAACAGTTCTCGAACAACT
This sequence comes from Gymnothorax javanicus, assembly GCA_029692085.1. Classification (NCBI taxonomy): domain Eukaryota; kingdom Metazoa; phylum Chordata; class Actinopteri; order Anguilliformes; family Muraenidae; genus Gymnothorax; species Gymnothorax javanicus. Next base: position 2,625 of record JAFJMP010000291.1, on the reverse strand, counting down.
CTATTTTCCTAAAACTACAGCCCGAGGCTCGGTCAGCACTACGCTAACAGCAAATTATACAAATGCCAATGGTAACGACAATGTCCTCTTATGGGGAGTCCAACCCAACTCCACTAGGGCCACTCGACTAATGACACCAATGTGTCCTCTTACAGGGAGTACAACCCAACTCCATAAAAATTCAGTGGTAACGACGCCAATATGCCTAAAGATCATCAGTGATTCAATCACAACACCGTCCCATTCCACACTTTTATTTTTTATCAAAATAATAGGAGTCACTCTAATAATTGGCTCAGGACAATCAACACCTAATGAGGATGGTAAAATAAAAAAATACTCACCCTCAAGTTGATTATCGTTGGTCCAACCAGGAGATGTTTCCTATCCCATCCTCGTGCCATCTGTTAAGACTGTTTTCTGTCGTGGGAGTCAAGTTGGGGACCGATGAAGTGACACACCAATGACCACTTTCAATTGAAAAAGGCTTTTATTACAATGTTAAAGGGAGGATTCTAGCGTCCGACATAGCATTCAAGAGAGAATCCTAACACACTGTTCACATCTCGGGGTTTAAGTACAAAGATCAGTGGTAGAGCAAAGTGGTGGATGTAACACCTTCCCTTAAACATCCAGCCAAACTTACAGGATGTTGATATTACCTTGATCATGTACCTTCCTTCTGAGCACAATACAGCAATTACCAAGTGTGACCAGGTGCCAGGCGCCCCTCACTGTGGGAGGATATTGATGTGAGTGTGTATGGTGAGGGGAGGGGCTGGGAATGAGTGTGTGTGTGTGTGTGTGTGTGTGTGTGTGTGTGTGTGTGTGTGGGGGGGGGGGGGCTGGGAAATATGGGTGCGTGTGGATCTGTGTGTGCTGAGAAAAACCTTAACCAGTAGCTCAATCCCATCAGGTGTGAATGCTTTCATTCACATACTATAATATTCATCTCCAGCCATTTTCTTTATTATTCTTATTCTTATTCTTCTTCTTCTTATTATTATTATTATTATTATTATTAGAGTTCATGAAAAATGCACAGTATTGTTATTCTGGTCTTCTTATTAGAGTGCATGAAAAATGCACACTATTGTTATTCTGGTCTTCTTATTATTGGGTGTGAATGCTGAAAGCATTCACAAACTAAATCTTCTTCTCCGCCATTTTGTTGCATTTTTGAAAATTAATGAGCAGAGGTTCGGGCCGACCACGAAAAGGTATCAAAAATCGTGCGTCGATCTGACATTTATGCTATGAATTTTGAAATCCAGAACCAAAATCGTTTCCATAATATTCGATTTTTCCGACAAATTTTCCCCATAGAAATCAATGGAATAAATGTTCCGCATCAATAAATGGAATGTTCGGCCTCACTCTAGGATTTAGGAGGAGAGAGGCAAAATATTTCGGAAAAATAAATTTGAAATCGCACTCCCGCCACAATTTCCAACGTACACACAAAATTCTACATCAAAATATAGGAAAATTTGTGCAGGCCTGAAAAAATGTCACTTTGGAAGAAAACAGACAAAGGGTTGAGACTCTAGGCGCCCAAGCGACAGGAGCGCCCAGACCAACTGCCCCATAGAGAGCCATTATAACAGGAGCAGAAAAGTTTGGGAACAGGAGCAGACAAACTCCTTTTTTTTTTTTTTTTTAAATCGCCAGCCTGATCACATACTTTATACTACAAGAAAAAAAAAAAAACATGAGGACGATCAGCAGAGCCCCCTCTCATTCAGCGATTTTGTTTTTTACCATAGGACCTACGGTCTGCCAGAAAATGGCAGTAGTTAGGACAGTGTCACTGACCAACTCCCCCATAGGCAGCCATTATAACAGGAGCAGACAGTTGAGACACCTTTCTGAAATCGCCACCCTGACCACATACTAGACCCTACAAGAAAAAAAAAAAGCACATGGGGACGATCAGCAGAGTGTCCTCTCACCACTGTATTTTGTTTTTTACAAGAGGCACGCCAAATTTCTATCTTTTCCATCAAAATTCACACAAAAATTTTGGGAGAACAGCAAACGGACAGTTTTTTGATCCCTGTAAATCCAACATTATATAACTCAGATAAGGGTTAAAACACAGTAATGGTGCCCTGGGTGTCAAGAATTTATTTGTTTCATTGAAACTTAAAATTCTCCATCATTGCAGAAAACAACCTGAATTTTCAGATAAATATAAGTTTCATTGATATACACCCGTACTTTTTCTGTGAGACACTGGGAAACATAAAGGGAAAAAATTGCCTCTCTGACGGGACACATTGTAACATTGGCCTAGCCAGAAACTAGGTTATTTTTTCATATTTTTATTATTGAAATTTGTTAAACTAATGAAAAATAATAGTTTAACATAGAAAACTGCCACACAATACTTATATTGTGGAAAAAATATTTAGTACTGTGGGTGGTTGTGTCCCACAGAGATATTTGACTTTTGAAAAGTTTTCATATTTTCCACAACTGTTAAGTTATATCAATAAAACTTGTACTCTTCTTTTTACTAATGATATGTAAATTATAACTAAAGTTATAGAATTAAAATCATTTACAGTGAAAATATTGCCACAATTCTATTATTATCTCTGACGGACATTTTCTGTCAAATCT
>JAFJMP010000290.1:0-16613 GCA_029692085.1 Gymnothorax javanicus | reverse complement strand
AATTGCTGGTTTGTTGTGTGAATTGCTGTTGCGTTGTGATTAATTGCTGTTGTGTTGTGATGAATTGCTGGTGTATTGTGTTAAATGCTGTTGCGTTGTGATGAATTACTGTTGTGTTGTGAAGAATTGCTGGTGTGTTGTTATGAATTGCTGTTGTGTTGTAATGAATTGCTGTTGTGTTTTGATGAATTGCTGGTGTGTCGTGATAAATTGCTGTCATGTTGTGATGAATTACTGTTCAGTTGTGATGAATTGCTGTTGCGTTGTAATGAATTGCTGTTGTTTTGTGAATGGCTTTTGCGTTTTGATGATTTGCTGGTGTGTTATGATGAATTGCTGTTGTGTTTTGATGAATTGCTGTTGCATTGTGATGAATTGCTGTTGTGTTGTTATGTATTCCTGTTGTGTTGTGATGAATTGTTTGCATGTTGTGATGAATTGCTGTTGTGTTGTGATCAATTGCTGTTGTCTTGTGATGGATTGCTGTTGTGTTTTGTGAATTGCTATTGCGTTGTGATGAAATGCCTTTGTGTTCTGATGAATTGCTGGTGTGATATGATGAATTGCTGTTGTGTTGTCATGAATTGCTGTTGCGTTGTGTTGAATTGCTGGTGTGTTGTGATAAATTGTTGGTGTGTTGTGTTGTGTGAATTGCTGTTGCGTTGTGATGAACTGCGGTGTGTTGAGATGAATTGCTGGTGTGTTGTGTGAATTGCGTTGCGTTGTAATGAATTGCTGTTGTGTTGTGATGAATTTCTAGTGTGTTGTGATGAATTGCTGGTGTATTGTGTGAATTGCTTTTTTTGCGTTGTGATGAATTGCTGTTCAGTTGTGATGAATTGCTGTTCTGTTGTGATGCATTGCTGGTGTGTTGTGATGAATTGCTGTTGTGTTGTGCTGAATTGCTGTTGTGTTGTGATGAATTGCTGATCCACTGTGATGAATTACTGTTTTTTTTTTGTCGATTGCTTTTTGTTTTGTGATGAATTGCTGGTGCGCTGTGGTGAATTGCTGTTGCATTGTGATGAATTGCTGTTACGTTGTTATGAATTGCTGTTGCCTCTTGATGAATTGCTGGTGCGATGTGTTGAATTGCTGTTGTGTTGTGATGCATTGCTGGTGTGGGTTTGAATTGCTGTTGCATTGTGATGAATTGCTGGTGTGATGTTTGAATTGCTATTGCGTTGTGATGAATTACTGTTGTGTTGTGATGAATTGCTGGAGTGTTGTTATGAATTGCTGTCATTTTATGATGAATTGCTGGTGTGTTGTGATGAATTGCTGTTGCGTTGTGTGAATTGCTGTTGCGTTGTGATGAATTGCTGGCGTGTTGTGATGAATTGCTGTTGTGTTATGGTGAATTGCTATTGCTTTGTGATGAATTGTTGGTGTGTTGTGATGAATAACTGTTGTGTTGTGATGAATTGCTGGTGTGTTGTGATGAATTGCTGTTGTGTTATGGTGAATTGCTATTGCTTTGTGATGAATTGTTGGTGTGTTGTGATGAATAGCTGTTGTGTTGTGATGAATTGCTGTTGTGTTATGGTTAATTGCTATTGCTTTGTGATGAATTGCTGGTGTGTTGTGATGAATTGCTTGTGCGCTGTGTTGAATTGCTACTGTGTTGTGTTGAATTGCTGGTGCGCTGTGGCGAATTGTTGTTGCGCTGTGGTGAATTTCTGTTGCGTTGTGATGAAATGCTGTTGCATTGTGATGAATTGCTGTTGCATTGTGATGAATTGCTGGTGCGCTGTGTTGAATTGCTGTTGTGTTGTGATGCATTGCTGGTGTGTTGTGAAGAATTGCTATTGCGTTGTGATGAATTGCCGTTGTGTTGTGATGAATTGTTGGTGTGTTGTGATGAATTGTTGTTGTGTTGTAATGAATTGCTGTTGTGTTGTGATGAATTGCTGATGTGTTGTGTGAATTGCTGTTGCGTTGTGATGAACTGCCGGTGTGTTGTGATGAATTGCTGGTGTGTTGTGTGAATTGCTGTTTCGTTGTGATGAATTGCTGGTCCGCTGTGTTGACTTGCTGTTGCGTTGTGATGAATTGCTGGTGTGTTGTGTTGAATTGCTGAATTGCGTTGTGATGAATTGGCGTTGTGTTGTGATGAATTGCTGGTGTGTTGTGATGAATTGCTGGTGTGTCGTGATGAATTGCTGTCGTGTTGTGATGAATTACTATTCAATTGTGATGAATTGCTGGTGTGTTGTGATGAATTGCTGTTGCATTGTGATGAATTGCTGTTGTGTTGTCATGAATTGCTATTGTGTTGTGATGAATTGCTGTTGTGTTGTGTGAATTGCTGTTGCGTTGTGATGAACTGCCGGTGTTTTGTGATGAATTGCTGGTTTGTTGTGTGAATTGCTGTTGCGTTGTGATTAATTGCTGTTGTGTTGTGATGAATTTCAAGTGTGTTGTGATGAATTGCTGGTGTATTGTGTTAATTGCTGTTGCGTTGTGATGAATTACTGTTGTGTTGTGAAGAATTGCTGGTGTGTTGTTATGAATTGCTGTTGTGTTGTGATGAATTTCTAGTGTGTTGTGATGAATTGCTGGTGTATTGTGTTAATTGCTGGGGCTCTTTGATAAATTGCTGTTGTGTTATGGTGAATTGCTATTGCTTTGTGATGAATTGTTCTTGTGTTGTGATGAATTGCTGGTGTGTTGTGATGTATAGCTGTTGTGTTGTGATGTATTGCTGGTGTGTAGTGATGAATTGCTGTTCAGCTGTCAGGAATTGCTGGTGTGTTGTGGTGAATTGCTATTGCGTTGTGATGAATTGCCGTTGTGTTGTGATGAATTGCTTGTGCGCTGTGTTGAATTGCTATTGTGTTGTGTTGAATTGCTGGTGCGCTGTGGTGAATTGTTGCGCTGTGGTGAATTTCTGTTGCGTTGTGATGAAATGCTGTTGCATCTTGATGAATTGCTGTTGCATTGTGATGAATTGCTGGTGCGCTGTGTTGAATTGCTGTTGTGTTGTGATGCATTGCTGATGTGTTGTGATGAATTGTTGTTGTGTTGTAATGAATTGCTGTTCTGTTGTGATGAATTGCTGTTGTGTTTTGTGAATTGCTGTTAAGTTGTGATGAACTGCCGGTGTGTTGTGATGAATTGCTGGTGTGTTGTGTGAATTGCTGTTGCATTGTGATGAATTTCTTGTGCGCTGTGTTGACTTGCTATTGCGTTGTGATGAATTGCCATTGTGTTGTGATGAATTGCTGTTGTGTCGTGATGAATTGCTGCTGTGTTGTGATGAATTGCTGGTATGTTGTGATGAATTGCGGTTGTGTTGTAATGAATTGCTGTTGTGTTGTGTGAATTGCTGTTTTGTTGTGATGAATTGCTGGTCCGCTGTGTTGACTTGCTGTTGCGTTGTGATGAATTGCTGGTCCGCTGTGTTGACTTGCTATTGCGTTGTGATGAATTGGCGTTGTGTTGTGATGAATTGCTGGTGTGTTGTGATGAATTGCTGGTGTGTCGTGATGAATTGCTGTCGTGTAGTGATGAATTACTATTCAGTTGTGATGAATTGCTGGTGTGTTGTGATGAATTGCTGTTGCATTGTGATGAATTGCTGTTTTGTTGTCATGAATTGCTATTGTGTTGTGATGAATTGCTGTTGTGTTGTGTGAATTGCTGTTGCGTTGTGATGAACTGCCGGTGTTTTGTGATGAATTGCTGGTTTGTTGTGTGAATTGCTGTTGCGTTGTGATTAATTGCTGTTGTGTTGTGATGAATTGCTGGTGTATTGTGTTAAATGCTGTTGCGTTGTGATGAATTACTGTTGTGTTGTGAAGAATTGCTGGTGTGTTGTTATGAATTGCTGTTGTGTTGTAATGAATTGCTGTTGTGAATTGTTTTTGATGAATTGCTGGTGTGTCGTGATAAATTGCTGTCATGTTGTGATGAATTACTGTTCAGTTGTGATGAATTGCGTTTTTGCGTTGTAATGAATTGCTGTTGTTTTGTGAATGGCTTTTGCGTTTTGATGATTTGCTGGTGTGTTATGATGAATTGCTGTTGTGTTTTGATGAATTGCTGTTGCATTGTGATGAATTGCTGTTGTGTTGTTATGTATTCCTGTTGTGTTGTGATGAATTGTTTGCATGTGTTGTGATGAATTGCTGTTGTGTTGTGATCAATTGCTGTTGTCTTGTGATGGATTGCTGTTGTGTTTTTGTGAATTGCTATTGCGTTGTGATGAAATGCCTTTGTGTTCTGATGAATTGCTGGTGTGATATGATGAATTGCTGTTGTGTTGTCATGAATTGCTGTTGCGTTGTGTTGAATTGCTGGTGTGTTGTGATAAATTGTTGGTGTGTTGTGATGAAATTGTTGTTGTGTTGAAATGAATTGCTGTTGTGTTTGTGTGATGAATTGCTGTTGTGTTGTGATGAACTGCCGGTGTGTTGAGATGAATTGCTGGTGTGTTGTGTGAATTGCCGTTGCGTTGTAATGAATTGCTGTTGTGTTGTGATGAATTTCTAGTGTGTTGTGATGAATTGCTGGTGTATTGTGTGAATTGTGTTTTTGTGTTGTGATGAATTGCTGTTCAGTTGTGATGAATTGCTGTTCTGTTGTGATGCATTGCTGGTGTGTTGTGATGAATTGCTGTTGTGTTGTGCTGAATTGCTGTTGTGTTGTGATGAATTGCTGATCCACTGTGATGAATTACTGTTTTTGTTTTGTGAATTGCTTTTGTTTTGTGATGAATTGCTGTTGTGTTGTGGTGAATTGCTGTTGCATTGTGATGAATTGCTGTTACGTTGTTATGAATTGCTGTTGCCTCTTGATGAATTGCTGGTGCGATGTGTTGAATTGCTGTTGTGTTGTGATGCATTGCTGGTGTGGGTTTGAATTGCTGTTGCATTGTGCGATGAATTGCTGGTGTGATGTTTGAATTGCTGTTTTGTGTTGTGATGAATTACTGTTGTGTTGTGATGAATTGCTGGAGTGTTGTTATGAATTGCTGTCATTTTATGATGAATTGCTGGTGTGTTGTGATGAATTGCTGTTGCGTTGTGTGAATTGCTGTTGTTGTGGCGTTGTCTTTGTGATGAATTGCTGGTTGCGCTGTGATGAATTGCTGTTGTGTTATGGTGAATTGCTATTGCTTTGTGATGAATTGTTGGTGTGTTGTGATGAATAACTGTTGTGTTGTGATGAATTGCTGGTGTGTTGTGATGAATTGCTGTTGTGTTGCTGTTGGTGAATTGCTATTGCTTTGTGATGAATTACGTTTGGTGTGTTGTGATGAATAGCTGTTGTGTTGTGATGAATTGCTGTTGTGTTATGGTTAATTGCTATTGCTGTTGTGATGAATTGCTGGTGTGTTGTGATGAATTGCTGGTGTGTTGTGTTGAATTGCTGTTGTGTTGTGTTGAATTGCTGGTGCGGTTGTGATGAATTGTTGTTGTGTTGTGGTGAATTGCTGTTATGTTGTGATGAATTGCTGTTGCATTGTGATGAATTGCTGTTGCATTGTGATGAATTGCTGGTGAATTGCTGTTGTGTTGAATTGCTGTTGTGTTGTGATGAATTGCTGGTGTGTTGTGAAGAATTGCTATTGCGTTGTGATGAATTGCGTTGTGTTGTGATGAATTGTTGGTGTGTTGTGATGAATTGTTGTTGTGTTGTAATGAATTGCTGTTGTGTTGTGATGAATTGCTGTTGTGTTTTTGTGAATTGCTGGTGTGTTGTGATGAATTGCTGGTGTGTTGTGATGAATTGCTGTTGTGATGAATTGCTGGAATTGCTGTTTGACTTGTTGTGATGAATTGCTGGTCCGCTGTGTTGAATTGCTGAATTGCGTTGTGATGAATTGCTGTTGGTGTGTGTGATGAATTGTCGTGTTTGATGTGTTGTGATGAATTGCGTTGTGATGAATTGTTGTTGTTGTGATGAATTGCTGGCTGTTGTGTTGTGATGAATTGCTGGTGTTGTGTGATGAATTGCTGGTTTGTTGTGATGAATTATTGCTGTTGCGTTGTGATTAATTGCTGTTGTGTTGTGATGAATTTCTGTGTGTGTTGGTGATGAATTGCTGTTGCATTGTGATGAATTACTGTTGTGTTGTGAAGAATTGCTGGTGTGTTGTTATGAATTGCTGTTGTGTTGTGATGAATTTCTAGTGTGTTGTGATGAATTGTGATGAATTGCTGTTGTGTTGTGTTTATGGTGAATTGCTTTGTGATGAATTGTTCTTGTGTTGTGATGAATTGGTTGTTGTGTTGTGATGTATTGCTGGTGTTAGTGATGAATTGCTGTTGGTTTGTGGTGTGTGAATTGCTGTTGTGTTGTGATGAATTGCTGTTGTGTTGTGTGATGAATTTGCTGTTGAATTGCTTGTGTATTGTGAATTTGCTGTTGTGTTGGCATTGCTGTGATGAATTCTGTTGCGTTGTGATGAAATGCTGTTGTGTTCTTGATGAATTGCTGTTGCATTGTGATGAATTGCTGTTGCTTTGTGATGAATTGTTGTTGTGTTGTGATGAATTGCTGATGTGTTGTGATGAATTGTTGTTGTGTTGTAGTGATGAATTGCTGTTCTGTTGTGATGAATTGCTGTTGTGTTTTGTGAATTGCTGGTTGTTGTGATGAATTGCTGTTGTGTTGTGATGAATTGCTGGTGTGTTGTGTGAATTGCTGTTGCATTGTGATGAATTTCTGCCGCTGTTGTGATGAATTGCTATTGCGTTGTGATGAATTGCCATTGTGTTGTGATGAATTGCTGAATTGTGTGTGTGATGAATTGCTGTTGTGTTGTGATGAATTGCTGGTATGTTGTGATGAATTGCGGTTGTGTTTGTAATGAATTGCTGTTGTGTTGTGATGAATTGCTGTTGTGTTGTGTGAATTGCTATTGGTTGTGATGAATTGCTGTGTGTGTTCTGATGAATTGCTGGTGTGTTGTGATGAATTGCTGTTGTGTTGTGATGAATTGCTGGTGATGAATGTTGTGATGAATTGCTGTTCATCTGTCATGAATTGCTGGTGTGTTGTGATGAATTGCTTGTGTTGTGATGAATTGCCGTTGTGTTGTGATGAATTGAATGCGCTTGTGTTGAATTACTATTGTGTTGTGTTGAATTGCTGGTGCGCTGTGGTGAATTATTTGCGCTTGTGGTGAATTTCTGTTGTGCGTTGTGATGAAATGCTGTTGCATCTTGATGAATTGCTGTTGCATTGTGATGAATTGCCGTTGTGTTGTGATGAATTGCTGATGTGTTGTGTTGAATTGCTATTGTGTTGTGTTGAATTGCTGGTGTGTTGTGGTGAATTATTTGCGTTGTGGTGAATTTCTGTTGCGTTGTGATGAATTGCTGTTGCATCTTGATGAATTGCTGTTGCATTGTGATGAATTGCTGGTGCGCTGTGTTGAATTGCTGTTGTGTTGTGATGCATTGCTGATGTGTTGTGATGAATTGTTGTTGTGTTGTAATGAATTGCTGTTCTGTTGTGATGAATTGCTGTTGTGTTTTGTGAATTGCTGTTAAGTTGTGATGAACTGCCGGTGTGTTGTGATGAATTGCTGGTGTGTTGTTTGAATTGCTGTTGCATTGTGATGAATTTCTTGTGCGCTGTGTTGACTTGCTATTGCGTTGTGATGAATTGCCATTGTGTTGTGATGAATTGCTGTTGTTTGTGATGAATTGCTGCTGTGTTGTGATAAATTGCTGGTATGTTGTGATGAATTGCGGTTGTGTTGTAATGAATTGCTGTTGTGTTGTGTGAATTGCTGTTGTGTTGTGATGAATTGCTATTGCGTTGTGATGAATTGCTGTTGTGTTCTGATGAATTGCTGGGGTGTTGTGATGAATTGCTGTTCATCTGTCATGAATTGCTGGTGTGTTGTGATGAATTGCTATTGCGTTGTGATGAATTGCCGTTGTGTTGTGATGAATTGCTTGTGCGCTGTGTTGAATTACTATTGTGTTGTGTTGAATTGCTGGTGCGCTGCTGTAGAATGAATTGCTGTTGTGTTGTGGTGAATTTCTGTTGCGTTGTGATGAAATGCTGTTGCATCTTTATGAATTGCTGTTGCATTGTGATGAATTGCCGTTGTGTTGTGATGAATTGCTTGTGCGCTGTGTTGAATTGCTATTGTGTTGTGTTGAATTGCTGGTGCGCTGTGGTGAATGAATTGCGCTGTGGTGAATTTCTGTTGCGTTGTGATGAAATGCTGTTGCATCTTGATGAATTGCTGTTGCATTGTGATGAATTGCTGGTGCGCTGTGTTGAATTGCTGTTGTGTTGTGATGCATTGCTGATGTGTTGTGATGAATTGTTGTTGTGTTGTAATGAATTGCTGTTCTGTTGTGATGAATTGCTGTTGTGTTTTGTGAATTGCTGTTAAGTTGTGATGAACTGCCGGTGTGTTGTGATGAATTGCTGGTGTGTTGTGTGAATTGCTGTTGCATTGTGATGAATTTCTTGTGCGCTGTGTTGACTTGCTATTGCGTTGTGATGAATTGCCATTGTGTTGTGATGAATTGCTGTTGTGTCGTGATGAATTGCTGTTGTGTTGTGATGAATTGCTGGTATGTTGTGATGAATTGCGGTTGTGTTGTAATGAATTGCTGTTGTGTTGTGATGAATTTCTAGGGTGTTGTGATGAATTGCTGGTGTATTGTGTTAATTGCTGGGGCTCTGTGATAAATTGCTGTTGTGTTATGGTGAATTGCTATTGCTTTGTGATGAATTGTTGTTGTGTTGTGATGAATTGCTGGTGTGTTGTGATGTATAGCTGTTGTGTTGTGATGTATTGCTGGTGTGTAGTGATGAATTGCTGTTGTGTTGTCAGGAATTGCTGGTGTGTTGTGGTGAATTGCTATTGCGTTGTGATGAATTGCTATTGTGTTGTGATGAATTGCTTGTGCGCTGTGGTGAATTGTTGCGCTGTGGTGAATTTCTGTTGCGTTGTGATGAAATGCTGTTGCATCTTGATGAATTGCTGTTGCATTGTGATGAATTGCTGGTGCGCTGTGTTGAATTGCTGTTGTGTTGTGATGCATTGCTGATGTGTTGTGATGAATTGTTGTTGTGTTGTAATGAATTGCCGTTCTGTTGTGATGAATTGCTGTTGTGTTTTGTGAATTGCTGTTAAGTTGTGATGAACTGCCGGTGTGTTGTGATGAATTGCTGGTGTGTTGTGTGAATTGCTGTTGCATTGTGATGAATTTCTGTTGTGTTTTGCTATTGATGAATTGCTATTGTGTTGTGATGAATTGCTGTTGTGTCGTGATGAATTGCTGTTGTGTTGTGATGAATTGCTGGTATGTTGTGATGAATTGCGGTTGTGTTGTAATGAATTGCTGTTGTGTTGTGTGAATTGCTGTTGTGTTGTGTGAATTGCTATTGCGTCGTGATTAATTGCTGTTGTGTTCTGATGAATTGCTGGTGTGTTGTGATGAATTGCTGTTGTGTTGTGATGAATTGCTGGTATGTTGTGATGATTGCTGTTTTGTTATAATGAATTGCTGTTGTGTTGTGTGAATTGCTATTGTTGTGATGAATTGCCGTTGTGGTTCTGATGAATTGCTGGTGTGTTGTGATGAATTGCTGTTGTGCTGTGATGAATTCCTGTTGCATTGTGATGAATTGCTGGTGTGATGTGTATTGCTGTTCCGTTGTGATGGATTACTGTTGTGTTGTGATGAATTGCTGGTGTGTTGTGATGAATTGCTGTTGTGTTGTGATGAATTGCTGTTGTGTTGTGATGAATTGCTGGTATGTTTTGATGAATTGCTGTTGTGTTGTGTGAATTGCTATTGCGTTGTGATGAATTGCCGTTGTGTTGTGATAAATTGCTGGTGTGTTGTGATGAATTGCAGTTGCGTTGTGATGAATTGCTGTTTTGTTGTCATGTATTGCTGTTGTGTTGTGATGAATTGCTGGTATGTTTTGATGAATTGCTGCGGTGTTGTGTGAATTGCTAATGCGTTGTGATCAATTGCTGTTCTGTTGTGATGAATTGCTGATGTGTTGTGATGAATTGCTATTGCGTTGTGATGAATTGCGGTTGTGTTGTGATGAATTGCTGGTGCGCTATGTTGAATTGCTGTTGTGTTGCGTTGAATTGCTGGTGCGCTGTGGTGAATTGTTGTTGCGTTGTGGTGAATTTCTGTTGCGTTGTGATGAAATGCTGTTGCGTTGTGATGAATTGCTTTTGCGTGGTGATGAATTGCTGGTGCGCTGTGTTGAATTGCTGTTGTGTTGTGATGAATTGCTGGTGTGTTGTGATGAATTGCTATTGCGTTGTGATGAATTGCCGTTGTGTTGTGATGAATCGCTGGTGTGTTGTGATGAATTGCTGGTGTGTCGTAATGAATTTCTGTCGTGTTGTGATGAATTACTGTTCAGTTGTGTTGAATTGCTGGTGTGTTGTGATGAATGGCTGTTGTGTTGTCATGTATTGCTATTGTGTTGTGATGAATTGTTTGCATGTTGTGATGAATTGCTGTTGTGTTGTGATCAATTGCTGTTGTCTTGTGATGAATTGCTGTTGCGTTTTGATGAATTGCCTTTGTGTTCTTGTGAATTGCTGGTGTCATATGATGAACTGCTGTTGTGTTGTCATGAATTGCTGTTGTGTTGTGATGAATTGCTGTTGCGTTGTAATGAATTGCTGTTGTGTTGTGTGAATTGTTGTTGTGTTGTGATGAATTGCTGTTGTGTTGTGATGAATTTCTAGTGTGTTGTGATGAATTGCTGTTGTTTTGTAATGAATTGCTTTTGTTTTGTGATCAATTGCTGTTGTCTTGTGATGAATTGCTTTTGTGTTGTGTGAATTGCTATTGCGTTGTGATGAATTGCCTTTGTGTTCTTTTGAATTGCTGGTGTGATATGATGAATTGCTGTTGTGTTGTCATGAATTGCTGTTGCGTTGTGATGAATTGCTGTTGCGTTGTGATGAATTGCTGTTGCGTTGTAATGAATTGCTGTTGTTTTGTGAATTGCTTTTGCGTTTTGATGAATTGCTGGTGTGTTGTGGTTAATTGCTGTTGGGTTGTAATGAATTGCTGGTGTGTTGTGATGAATTGCTGTCGTGTTATGAATAATTGCTGTTGTGTTGTGATGAATTGCTGTTGCGTTGTGTTTATTGCTGTTACGTTGTGATGAATTTCTGGTGCGCTTTGATGAAAAGCTGTTGTGTTGTGATGAATTGCTGTTGGGTTGTGTGAATTGCTTTTGCGTTGTGATGAATTGCTGTTCAGTTGTGATGAATTGCTGGTGTGTTGTGATGAATTGCTATTGCATTGTGATGAATTGACATTGTGTTGTGATGAATTGCTGGTGTGTTGTGATGAATTACTTTTGCGTTGTGATGAATTGCCGTTGTATTGTGATGAATTGCTGGTGTCTTGTGATGAATTGCTATTGTGTTGTGATGAATTGTTCGTGTGTTGTGATGAATTGCTGTCGTGTTATGATGAATTGCTGGTGTGTTGTGATGTATTGCTGTTGCGTTTTGTGAATTGCTGTTGCGTTGTGATGAATTGCTGGTGCGCTGTGATGAATTGCTGTAATGTTGTGGTGAATTGCTATTGCTTTGTGATGAATTGCCGTTGTGTTGTGATGAATTGCTGGTGTGTTGTGATGAAAAGCTGTTGTGTTGTGATGAATTGCTGGTGTGTTGTGATGAATTGCTGTTGTGTTCTGATGAATTGCTGGAGCGCTGTTTGAATTGCTGTTGTGTTGTGATGAATTGCTGCTGCGCTGTGATGAATTGCTGTTGCGTTGTGATGAATTGCTGTTGCGTTGTGATGAATTGCTGGTGCGCTTTGTTGAATTGCTGTTGTGTTATGATGAATTGCTGGTGTGTTGTGTGAATTGCTGTTGCATTGTGATGAATTGCTGGTGTGATGTGTGAATTGCTATTGTGTTGTGATGAATTACTGTTGTGTTGTGATGAATTGCTCTTGTGTCAAGATGAATTGCTGTCGTGTTATGATGAATTGCTGGTGTGTTGTGATGAATTGCTGTTGCGTTGTGTGAATTGCTGTTGCATTGTGATGAATTTCTCGTGCGCTGTGATGAATTGCTGTAGTGTTGTGGTGAATTGCTATTGCATTTTGATGTATTGCCCTTGTGTTGTGATGAATTGCTGGTGTGTTGTGATGAATAGCTGTTGTGTTGTGATGAATTGCGGTGTGATGTGAAGAATTGCTGTTGTGTTGTGTGAATTGCTTTTGGGTTATGATGAATTGCTCTTCAGTTGTGATGAACTGCTGGTGTGTTGTGATGAATTGCTATTGCATTGTGATGAATTGCCGTTGTGTTGTTTTGAATTGCTGGTGTGTTATGATGAATTGCAGTTGCGTTGTGATGAATTGCTGATGTGTTGTCATGTATTGCTGTTGTGTTGTGATGAATTGCTGGTGTGTTGTGATGAATTGCTATTGCATGTGATGAATTGCCGTTGTGTTGTGATGAATTGCTTGTGCGCGGTGTTGAATTGCTATTGTGTTGTGTTGAATTGCTGGTGCGCTCTGGTAAATTGTTGTTGCGCTGTGGTGAATTTCTGTTGCGTTTTGATGAAATGCTGTTGCATTGTGATGAATTGCTGTTGCGCTGTGTTGAATTGCTGTTGTGTTGTGATGCATTGCTGGTGTGTTGTGATGAATTGCTATTGCATTGTGATGAATTGCTGTTGTGTTGTGATGTATTGCTGGTGTGTCGTGATGAATTGTTTGCATGTTGTGATGAATTGCTGTTGTGTTGTGATCAATTGCTGTTGTCTTGTGATGGATTTCTGTTGTGTTGTGTGAATTGCTGGTGTGTTGTGATAAATTGCTGGTGTGTTGTGATGAATTGCTGTTGTGTTGTGTGAATTGCTATTGTGTTGTGTTGAATTGCTGGTGCGCTGTGGTGAATTGTTCTTGCGCTGTGGTGTATTTCTGTTGCGTTGTGATGAAATGAGGTTGCGTTGTGATGAATTGCTGGTGCGTTGTGATGAATTGCTGGTGTGATGTGTGAATTTCTGTTGCATTGTGATGAATTACTGTTGTGTTGTGGTGAATTGCTGGTGCGCTGTGTTGAATTGCTGTTGTGTTGTGATGAATTGCTGGTGTGTTGTTTGAATTGCTGTTGCATATTGATGAATTTCTGTTCAGTTGTGATGAATTGCTGATGTGTTGTGATGAATTACTGTTGCGTTGTGATGAATTGCTGTTGTGATGTGTATTGCTCTTGCGTTGTGATGAATTACTGTTGTGTTGTGAAATGCTGGTGTCCTGTGGTGAATTGCTGTTGCCTTGTGATGAATTGCTGTTCCGTTGAGATGAATTGCTGTTGCGTTGTGATGAATTGCTGGTGCGCTGTGTTGAATTGCTGTTGTGTTGTGATTTATTGCTGGTGTGTTGTGTTAATTGCTGTTGCATTGTGATGAATTTGTGTTCAGTTGTGATGAATTGCTGGTGTTTTTTGATGAATTGCTGTTGTGTTGTGATTAATTGCTGTTGCTTTTTGCGAATTTCTGTTGCGTTGTGATGAATTGGTTTTCAGTTGTGATGAATTGCTGGTGTGTTGTGATGAATTGCTATTGCGTTGTGATGAATTGCCATTGTGTTGTGATGAATTGCTGGTGTGTTGTGATGAATTGCTATTGCGTTGTGATGAATTGCCATTGTGTTGTGATGAATTGCTGGTGTGTCGTGATGAACTGCTGTCGTGTTGTGATGAATTGCTGTTCAGTTGTGATGAATTGCTGGTGTGTTGTGATGAATTGCTGTTGCATTGTGATGAATTGCTGTTGAGTTGTCATGTTTTGCTATTGTGTTGTGATGAATTGTTGGTATGTTGTGATGAATTGCTGTTGTATTGTGATCAATTGCTGTTGTGTTGTGAAGAATTGCTGTTGTGTTGTGTAAATTACTATTGCGTTGTGATGAATTGCCTTTGTGTTCTGATGAATTGCTGTTGTGTTGTGTGAATTGCTGTCGTGTTGTGTGAATTGCTGTTGCGTTGTGATGAACTGCTGCTGTGTTTTGATGAATTGCTGTTGTGTTGTGATCAATTGCTGGTGTATTGTGTGAATTGCTGTTGCGTTGTGATGAATTGCTGTTCAGTTGTGATGAATTGCTATTGCGTTGTGATGAATTGCTGTTGTGTTGTGATGAATTGCTGGTGTGTTATGATGAATTGCTGTCGTGTTGTGATGAATTGCTGGTGTGTTGTGATGAATTGCTGTTGTGTTGTGTGAATTGATGTTGCGTTGTGATGAATTGCTGGTGCGCTGTGATGAATGGCTGTTGTTTTGTGTGAATTGCTGTTGTGTCTTTGATGAATTTCTATTGCTTTGTGATGAATTTCTGTTGTGTTGTGATGAATTGCTGGTGTGTTGTGATGAAAAGCTGTTGTGTTGTGATGAATAGCTGGTGTGTTGTGATGAATTGCTGTTGCGTTGTGTGAATTGCTGTTGCGTTGTGATGAATTGCTGTTCAGTTTTGATGAAGTGCTCGTGTTTTGTGATGAATTGCTGTCGTGTTATAATGAATTGCTGGTGCGCTGTGGTGAATTGCTGTTGCGTTGTGATGAATTGCTGTTGCGTTGTGATGAATTGCTGGTGCGCTGTGCTGAATTGCTGTTGTGTTGTGATGAATTGCTGGTGTGTTGTGTGAATTGCTGTTGCATTGTGATGAATTGCTGGTGTGATGTGTTAATTGCTTTTGCGTTGTGATGAATTACTGTTGTGTTGTGATGAATTGCTGGTGTGTTGTGATGAATTGCTGTCGTGTTATGATGAATTGCTGTTGTGTTGTGATGAATTGCTGTTGCGTTGTGATGAATTGCTGTTGCGTTGTGATGAATTGCTGGTGCGCTTTGATGAAATGCTGGTGTGCTGTGATGAATTGCTGTTGAGTTGTTGTGAATTGCTATTGCTTTTTGATGAATTGCCGTTGTGTTGTGATGAATTGCGGGTGTGTTGTGATGAATTGCTGTTGGGTTCTGTGAATTGCTTTTGCTTTGTGATGAATTGCTGTTCAGTTGTGATGAATTGCTGGTGTGTTGTGATGAATTGCTATTGCATTGTGATGAATTGCCGTTGTGTTGTGATGAATTGCTGGTGTGTTGTGATAAATTGCAGTTGTGTTGTGATGAATTTCTAGTGTGTTGTGATGAATTGCTGGTGTAATGTGTGAATTGCCGTTGCGTTGTGATGAATTGCTGTTCAGTTATGATGATTTGCTGTTCTGTTTTGATGCATTGCTGGTGTGTTGTGATTAAATGCTGTAGTGTTGTGATGAATTCCTGATCCGCTTTGATGAATTGCTGTTTTGTTTTGTCAATTGCTGTTGTGTTGTGATGAATTGCTTTTGTGTTGTGATGAATTGCTGGTGCGCTGTGGTGAATTGCTGTTGCGTAGTGATGAATTGCTGTTGCGTTGTTATGAATTGCTGTTGCGTCTTGATGAATTGCTGGTGCGCTGTGTTGAATTGCTGTTGTGTTGTGTGAATTGCTGTTCCATTGTGATGAATTGCTGGTCTGATGTGTGAATTGCTATTGCCTTGTGATGAATTACTGTTGTGTTGTGATGCATTGCTGGTGTGTTGTGATGAAATGCTGTTGTGTTGTGATGAATTGCTGATCCGCTTTGATGAATTGCTGTTTTGTTTTGTCAATTGCCGTTGTGTTTTGATGAATTGCTGTTGTGTTGTGATGAATTGCTGGTGTTTTGTGATGAATTGCTTTTGTGTTGTGATGAATTGCTGATGCGTTGTGATGAATTGCTGTTGTTGTGTTGTGATGAATTACTGTTCAGTTGTGATGAATTGCTGTTGTGTTGTGATGAATTGCTTTTGCATTTTGATGAATTGCTGTTTTGTTGTGATGAATTGCTGGTGCTGTTTTGCGTTGTGATGAATTCCTGTTCAGTTGTGATGCCGCTGTTGTGTTGTGATGGTGCTGGTGTGTTGTGATGAATTGCGCTGTTGGGTTGTGATTAATTGCTTTTGGTGTTGTCATGAATTGCTGTTGTGTTGTGATGAATTGCTGGTATGTTATGATGAATAGCTGTTGCATTGTGATGAATTGCTGGTGGTTAGTGATGAATTGCTGTTGGGTTGTGATTACTGCTGTTTGCGTTGTGATGAATTGCTGGTGTGTTGTGATGAATTGTTGGTGTGTTGTGATGAATTGCTCTTGTATTGAGATGAATTGTTGGTGTGTCGTGATGAATTTCTGTCGCGGTTGTGATGAATTGCTGGTGTGTTCTGATGAATTGCTGGTGTTGTGTGATGAATTGGTTGTTGTGGTTGTGATGAATTCCTGGTGTGATGTGATGAATTTTTCATGTTGTGATGAATTGCTGTTGTGCTGTGATGAATTGCTGGCATGTTGTGATGAATTGCTGTTGTGTTGTGTGAATTGCTATTGCGCCTGTGATGAAAGCCTTTGTGTTCTGATGAATGCCGGTGATATGATGAATGCTGTTGTGTTGTCATGAAATGCTGCTGTTGCGGGATGATTGCGGTGTGTTGTGTGAATTGCTGTTGTGTTGTAATGAACTGCTGTTGTGTGCTGTGATGAATTGCTGGTGTATTGTGTAATTGCTGTTGTGTTGTGATGAATTGCTGTTCAGTTGTGATGAATTGCTGTTTTGTGAT
>JAFJMP010000289.1:12500-16678 GCA_029692085.1 Gymnothorax javanicus | reverse complement strand
ACCCCGAGCCTGGCCGCAGGGGAGACTTTTTGGGGGTCACGGGAGAAAAGCCCCCACCCGGGGTGGCTGGGCGGGAGGGCCAAAACTCCGAGGCGGCTTTTTTTGGCTACCTTTCGGCCCTGCAGCGAGCTCACGGAGACCAGCAGGGGTTTGGAGGGTTGCAAGGCCGGGGGAGAGCCCTTTCACCCGACCCGTCTGCACTTTCGGGCGTCGGCTGTGGCCTTGAAGCAGCGTTCGGCCCCTGGCCTGCCAGGCAGGCGGGCCTGATCGCCGGCGGCAGGCGTCTCTCGGAGGGCCGGGCGAACGGGAAAAGGCCCCTGGGCGGGCTGCGGTGCCGCAGGGCCGAGGCGGCCCGGGAGCCAGCCCCGTCTGATTGCTGGCCGCCGCCTTCCCATTCCGCCCGCTCCGCTTTGGGGTCGGGCCTGCTCAGTGGTTCCCGGGCACCTCCCGGCGCCCGGGCTCGGCCGCCCCCTCCGAGCTCTCAGGGCCCGCGCTGGGCCGGGGTGGAGGCCCGTCTTGTGCACCCGTTTTTCTCTTTGTTCCATCTGGCTGAATCTTTCTGCTCGTTGTCTGCTTTTTATTCTTTTTCCCAGGCTTCTCGTCTGCTGTTTCTTTCCGTGGTAAAGCCACCCTGCCTCTGAAAAGCGCCCGGCTATATCAGTAAAACTGGGGATTGCTGATGCTTTCTATTGGATCCTTCGCTTCCCACTCCCTGGACCTCTCCTTTCTCTTTCCCTAGCACTACCACCATCGTCATTCTTATTGCAAGCGCCCGTCTCCTTTTTTAACTCCCAGAGGAACTCCTGCCTGCCTGCCTGCCTGCCTCCCTCCCACCGTACATCCCTCCCTCAGGAAACTCTCTTGGCGCTCCCTATCGCTCCCTGACCTTTAGGCCGGGCCCAGCCCTCAGCCTGGCCGCCCGGGCTCAGGGCCCCGCCGGGGACACCGGCCAGCTCTCCCGCGCCTCCCCGGAGACCTCCTCCAGGCCCCGGGCACAGCCCGCCCCCTCCCGAGCTCTCAGGGCCCCGCGCTGGGCCGGGGGTGGAGGCCGTGACCTTTAGGCCTGGGCCCAGGCCCCAGCCTGCCGCCCGGGCTCAGGGCTCCGCCCGAGAGGACCCGGCAAGCTCTCCCGCGCCTCCCGGAGACCTCCTCCAGGCCCCGGGCACAGCCCGCCCCCTCCCGAGCTCTCAGGGCCCCGCGCTGGGCCGGGGGTGGAGGCCGTGACCTTCGGGCCCGGGCCCAGCCCTCCGCCTGCCGCCCGGGCTCACCGCTCCATTTTCACGCGCCCGTTGGCTCCCTCAGTTCCTCTGACACTGGTCTGCTCTCCGGTGCCCGTCTGTGCAGTCGCTTTCGGAGCTGGGTCAGCTACTGCCATTGGTCCCGTGCTGTGGAACACCTTACCTACCCCAGCGCCTCCCCGAATCCGCCAGCCTCACACGGTTTAAGACTCAGCTGGAGCGCATCTTTAAGCCCAGCACTATCAGTCACCCACTCCCAACGCCATCTTAGCCCCTTCTGACTGGGGCAGCACTAGCGGATGCTGCCTGGCCATTGACTTTTAGGCCTGTCCAATTACTTGTGCACCCGTTTTTCTCTTTGTTCCATCTGGCTGAATCTTTCTGCTCGTTGTCTGCTTTTTATTCTTTGTCCCAGGCTTCTCGTCTGCTGTTTCTTTCCGTGGTAAAGCCACCCTGCCTCTGAGAAGGGCGCCGGCTATATCAGTAAAACTGGGGATTGCTGATGCTTTTTATTGGATCCTTCGCTTCCCCCTCCCCCTCTCCTTTCTCTTTCCCTACCACTACCACCATCGTCATTCTTATTGCCAAGCGCCGTCTGCTTTTTTTAACTCCCAGAGGAACTCACTGCCTGCCTGCCTCCTCCCACCCTCCCTCAGGAAACTCTGCCCGCTCCCTATCTCTCCCTGACCTTTAGGCCGGGCCCAGCCCTCAGCCTTCGCCCGGGCTCAGGGCTCGCCCGGGGCACCGGCCAGCTCTCCCGCGCCTCCCTGGGACCTCCTCCCGCGCCCGGGCACAGCCCGCCCGCCCCAGCTCTCAGGGCCCTCCCGCTGGGCAGGCGGAGAGCCCTTTGGGCTTTGGGCCCGGGCCCCCCCCGCCTGCCGCCCGGGCTCCCGCTCCATTTTTCGCGCCCGTTGGCTCCCTCAGTTCCTCTGACACTGGTCTGCTCTCCGTTGCCCGTGCTGCGGCGGTCGCTTTCGGAGCTGGGTCAGCTTCTGCCATTGGTCCCGTGCTGTGGAACAGCTTACCTACCCCAGCGCCTCCCGAATCCGCCAGCCTCACCGCTTTAAGACTCAGCTGGAGGCGCATCTTTTCGCCCAGCACTATCAGTCACCCTCCCCAACGCCATCTTGGCCCCTTCTGACTGGGGCAGCACTAGCGGATGCTGCCTGGCCATTGACTTTTGGCCTGTCCAATTACTTGTGCACCGTTTTTCTCTTTGTTCCATCTGGCTGAATCTTTGTGCTCGTTGTCTGCTTTTTATTCTTTGTCCCAGGCTTCTCGTCTGCTGTTTCTTTCCGTGGTAAAGCCACCCTGCCTCAGCGAAAGGCGCCGGCTATATCAGTAAAACTTCGGGACTGCTGATGCTTTTTATTGGATCCTTCGCTCCCCCCTCCCTGGCCCTCTCCTTTCTCTTTCCCTACCACTACCACCATCGTCATTCTTATTGCCAAGCGCCGTCTCCTTTTTAACTCCCAGAGGAACTCACTGCCTGCCTGCCTCCCTCCCACCCTCTCTCAGGAAACTCTGCCTGCTCCCTATCTCTCCCTGACCTTTAGGCCCGGGCCCAGCCCTCAGCCTGCCGCCCGGGCTCAGGGCTCCGCCGGGAGGCACCCGGCCAGCTCTCCCGCGCCTCCCGGGGACCTCCTCCGCGCCCCGGGCACAGCCCGCCCCCGCCCCAGCTCTCAGGGCCTCCCGCTGGGCAGGCTCTCCCGTGACCTTTAGGCCCGGCCCAGCCCTCCGCCTGCCGCCCGGGGCTCACCGCTCCATTTTCACGCGCCCGTTGGCTCCCTCAGTTCCTCTGACACTGGTCTGCTCTCCGTTGCCCGTACGCGACGGTCCGCTTTCGGAGCTGGGTCAACTACTGCCATTGGTCCCGTGCTGTGGAACACCTTACCTACCCCAGCGCCTCCCCGAATCCGCCAGCCTCACACGCTTTAAGACTCAGCTGGAGGCGCATCTTTTCGCCCAGCACTATCAGTCACCCCTCCCCAGCGCCATCTTAGCCCCTTCTGACTGGGGCAGCACTAGCGGATGCTGCCTGGCCTTTGACTTTTAGGCCTGTCCAATTACTTGTGCACCCGTTTTTCTCTTTGTTCCTTCTGGCTGAATCTTTGTGCTCGTTGTTTGCTTTTTATTCTTTGTCCCAGGCTTCTCGTCTGCTGTTTCTTTCCGTGGTAAAAGCCACCCTGCCTCTGAGAAAGGCGCCCGGCTATATCAGTAAAACTGGGGTTTGCTGATGCTTTTTATTGGATCCTTCGCTTCCCCTCCCTGGACCTCTCCTTTCTCTTTCCCTAGCACTACCACCATCGTCATTCTTATTGCCCAAGCGCCCGTCTCCTTTTTTAACTCCCAGAGGAACTCCTGCCTGCCTGCCTGCCTCCCTCCACCCTCCATCCCTCCCTCAGGAAACTCTGCCCGCTCCCTATCTCTCCCTGACCTTTAGGCCGGGCCCAGCCCTCAGCCTGCCGCCCGGGCTCAGGGGCTCCCTTGGGGCACCCGGCCAGCTCTCCCAGCGCCTCCCGGGGAACTCCTCCGCGCCCCGGGCACAGCCCGCCCCCGCCCCTGCTCTCAGGGCCTCCCCGCTGGGCCGAGGCGGAGGCCGTGACCTTTAGGCCCGGGCCCAGCCCTCCGCCCTCTGACCAGCCTCTCCGCTTCGCCGGGGTGCCCCGTTCGCTCTCCCGCTCCTCCTGGGGCCCCTACCATCCCCCCACCCCTCCCCGCCCGCCCGCCGCCCGGGGCCTGCCCCTGCCTCAGGCCTCTGCCCCTGCCCCTGCCCCTAGGCCTCAGCTGCCCCTCCGCGCTTCCCGGGGCCCCCTGACCTGCTCGCCCGGCTCCCATCCCCACCCAGCATACCCTTTCCTCGCATCACCAGGCTCTCCGCTTACCCGGGGGGGCCCAAACTTAAGCCCCCCACCCCTAAATCCCAGCCAGTCGCGGTTT
>JAFJMP010000289.1:0-5000 GCA_029692085.1 Gymnothorax javanicus | reverse complement strand
AGACAAATCGCTCCACCAACTAAACGGCCATGCACCACCACCCACAGAATCGAGAAAAGAGCTATCAATCTGTCAATCCTTTCCGTGTCGGGCGGGTGAGGTTTCCGTGTTGAGTCAAATTAAGCCGCAGGCTCCCTCCTGGTGGTGCCCTTCCGTCAATTCCTTTAAGTTTCAGCTTTGCAACCATACTCCCCGGAACCCAAAGACTTTGGTTTCCCGGACGCTGCCAGCGGGTCATGGGAATAACGCCGCCCGGATCGCTAGTTGGCATCGTTTATGGTCGGAACTTCGACGGTATCTGATCGTCTTGAACCTCCGACTTTTCGTTCTTGATTAATGAAAACATTCTTGGCAAATGCTTTCGCTTTCGTCCGTCTTCGCCGGTCCAAAATTTCACCTCTAAGCGGCACTGTCTGAATGCCCCGGCCGTCCCTCTTAATCATGGCCCCAGTTAAAACCCACAAAATAGAACCGAGTCCTATTCCATTATTCTAGCTGCGGTATTCAGGCGACCGGGCCTGCTTTGAACACTCTAATTTTTTTTCAAAAGTAAGCGCCGGACCCAGCGGGACACTCAGCTAAAACATCGGCGCCCGAGAGGCAGGGGCTGGGACAGGCGGTAGCTCGCCTCGGCGGACCGCCAGCTCGATCCCAAGATCAACTTCTGAGCTTTTTAACTGCAGCAACTTTAATATACGCTATTGGAGCTGGAATTACATGACTGCTGGCACCAGACTTGCCCTCAATGGATCCTCGTTAAAGGATTTAAAGTGTACTCATTCAATTACAGGGCCTCGAAAGAGTCCTGTATTGTTGACCACCGTCACTACCTCCCGAGTCGGGAGTGGGTAATTCTTGGCGCCTGCTGCCTTCCTTGGATGTGGTAGCCGTTTCTCAGGCTCCCTCTCGGAATCGAACCCTGATTCCCGTTACCCGTGGTCACCATGGTAGGCGCAGAAAGTACCATCGAAAGTTGATAGGGCAGACATTCGAATGAGGCGTCGCCGCCCACGGAGGCGTGCGATCGGCCGAGGTTATCTAGAGTCACCAAAGCGGCGGGGCGCGCGGAGGCACCGGATGGGTTTTGGGTCTGATAAATCTGCGCATCGCGAGGGTCAGCGCTTCGTTTGCATGTATTAGCTCTAGAATTGCCACAGTTATCCAAGTAACGTTGGGCGATCAAAGGAACCATAACTGATTTAATGAGCCATTCGCGGTTTCACTGTACCGGCCGTGTGTACTTAGACATGCATGGCTTAATCTTTGAGACAAGCATATGCTACTGGCAGGATCAACCAGGTAGCCTGACCCGTGCGCTGGGGGCTGGGTCGGCGCGCCCGCCCTGGGGCGGGGGTTTGGCGGCAGGCGCGCCTCCTTCCCCAGCGCGGAGGCGGGCGCCACCCCCCTCTCGGGAGGCCTCCCCTTCGGGGCTGCGGAGGGCAGTGGGTGGGCTGGGCGAAGTCGCGCTGAACCGGAGAAAACAAAGCGCCTCTGCCGGGTCGGGGGTCCGTCGGGTCGGGGTCGGAGCTGGGAGGCGCCTCCGGCTCCCTGCCTGTCGGAGACGCCCGGCCGGGCTCTGCTCGGACCGCTGCGGGGGTTGTTTCGGGCCGTCTCGGTCTCGCTTCGGTTTCTGTGCCGCGGGCAGGGGCGTGAACAGCCCCCGCCCGAACCCTCGCGCAGACCCCCCCCTTGGCGCTCATCTAGGCGCGGGCGCGCCATCTGTGCCCGTCCCGGGAACCTCGCCAACCGGGCTGGAGGTCGTCTTGGAGGTCGGGGGTCCGTCGCCCGCCCGGTCGGGCGCCCCAGGCGGCCAGGAACGCTCCGCATAAGCCCCGGGACGGGGGCGAGAGAACCCCTGCCAGGTTGGGGACTCATCTCCAATCTGTCAGGTTTGTGCGCCAGTGAGTGAGTGAGGGAGGCGGGGCAGGCGCGCCAGGCCCGCCCGAAATGTCCGCCCAAGTCCCGGCGGCACCTCCTACCTCCCCCGAACCGGGGCTGGACCCCGGAACCCGGTGGGGGCGCCGAAATGCCCCCCCTCGTGCCCGGAGAAGGCCGCCCGACTCCCGTGCTCAGTCTCGCAGAGCCCCCTGAGTCGCTCTGGAGGTCTGAAGTCTGAAAAGGCACTCTCTCAGCTTGTGCGCCAGTGAGGGGAGGGAGGGGAGGCGGGTGCGGGGCGCGCCGGGCCCGCCGGGGAAGTGTCCGCCCAAGCCCCCGACGGGACCTCCTACCTCCCCCCGAAACCGGGGCTGGACCCCCGGAACCGGTGGGGAAAAGCGCCCAAAATGCCCCCCCTCGTGCCCCGGAGAAGGCCGCCCGACTCCCGTACTCAGTCTCGCAGAGCCCCTAAAAGTCGCTCTCTGGAGGTCTCAAGTCTGAAAAGGCACTCTCTCAGAAATCCGCCGGTACCTTTTTTTATGATACCTCAACCCCCCTCCCATTGACTTCCATTGTAAGGAAAACCGCGTTTGCAGGGCGAGTGTCAATTTTCGCCAAATGCAACTGGTTGCCCCTGCTCAAACTGGGCACCCGTGGTGGGACTTAGGCGTTTTCCCAGTCGCAACTGGTCGCCAGCGTTGGACTTGGCGATTTTATGAAAGTTGGACTTTGTCATTTTTGTTCAGGCACGCGACTGGTCACCCGCAGCGGGACTTCGCCGAATTTTCGAAAGCTGGTCTTTGTCACTTTTTATTTCGGGCGCGCGTCTGGTCGCCCGCAGCGGGACTTTGCGAATTTTTTTTCTGAAAGTTGGACTTTGTCATTTATTCGTTAATAACACTGGTAACCCGCGTTGGACTTTGCCGAATATCTGAAGAGCGAGACTTAGTCATTTTTCTGCAGCGCGGCCGATCAACGGCGGCGGGAACGCCAAAGGAAAAAAAGTCGCGCTTTTAAATTGGCTTCCCTCCAGAACATTACGACCAGCCAGCTGAAAAGGGTGAGGCCGGTTCACCCCTTTCCCCGCCACCCCCGAGCCTGGCCCGCGGGAGACTTTTGGGGGGGGTCACCGGGAGAAAAGCCCCCCCACCCGGGGTGGCTGGGCGGCAGGGCGGGGCCAAAACTCAAAGGGGGGGGGGAAAGCTTTTTGGCTAATAACTTCGGCCCTGCAGCGAGCCTCGAGCGGGGTTTGGAGGTTGCAAGGCGGGGAGAGCCCTTTCACCCGACCCCCGTCTGCACTCGGGCGCGGCGGCGTCCGGCAGCGGCGGCGCGAACGCGTTCGGCCCCTGGCCTGCCAGGGCGGGCGGGCAATCGCCCGGCGGCAGGCGTCTCGGGGGGGCAGGCGGGCGGGAAGAAGGCCCTGGAGGCGGGCTGCGGTGCCGCAAAGGCCAGGGCGGCCTTGGAAATTCCAACCCCGTCTGATTATTGGCCGCCGCCTTCCCATTCCGCCCCGCTCCGCTTTGGGGGTCCGGGCCTGCTCCCCGGTCGTTCCCCGGGCACCTCCCCGACGCGCCGGGCTCGGCCCGCCCCCTCCCGAGCTCTCAGGGCCCCGCGCTGGGCCCGGGGTGGAGGCCGTGACCTTTAGGCCTGTCCAATTACTTGTGCACCCGTTTTTTCTCTTTGTTCCATCTGGCTGAATCTTTCTGCTCGTTGTCTGCTTTTTATTCTTTTTCCCAGGCTTCTCGTCTGCTGTTTCTTTCCGTGGTAAAGCCACCCTGCCTCTGAGAAAGGCGCCGGCTATATCAGTAAAACTGGGGATTGCTGATGCTTTCTATTGGTTCCTTCGCTTCCCACTCCCTGGACCTCTCCTTTCTCTTTCCCTAGCACTCGTCATTCTCTTTGCCAAAGCGCCCGTCTCCTTTTTTTAACTCCCAGAGACTCCCAATTGCTTGACGGAACTCCCTGCCTGCCTGCCTGCCTGCCTCCCTCCCACCGTACATCCCTCCCTCAGGAAACTCTGCGCGCTCCCTATCGCTCCCTGACCTTTAGGCCCGGGCCCAGCCCTCAGCCTGACGCCCGGGCTCAGGGCCCCGCCTTGGCCACCGGCCAGCCCTCCCGCGCCTCCCCGGAGACCTCCTCCAGGCCCCGGGCACAGCCCGCCCCCTCCCGAGCTCTCAGGGCCCCGAGCTGGGCCGGGGGTGGAGGCCGTGACCTTTAGGCCTGGGCCCAGGCCCCAGCCTGCCGCCCGGGCTCAGGGCTCCGCCGGGGGGACCGGCAAGCTCTCCCGCGCCTCCCCGGAGACCTCCTCCAGGCCCCGGGCACAGCCCGCCCCCTCCCGAGCTCTCAGGGCCCCGAGCTGGGCCGGGGGTGGAGGCCGTGACCTTCGGGCCCGGGCCCAGCCCTCCGCCTGCCGCCCGGGCTCACCGCTCCATTTTCACGCGCCCGTTGGCTCCCTCAGTTCCTCTGACACTGGTCTGCTCTCCGGTGCCCGTCGCGGCGGTCCGCTTCCGGAGCTGGGTCCTTCTGCCATTGGTCCCGTGCTGTGGAACACCTTACCTACCCCAGCGCCTCCCGAATCCGCCAGCCTCACGGTTTAAGACTCAGCTGGAGCGCATCTTTTCGCCCAGCACTATCAGTCACCCCTCCCGCGCCATCTTAGCCCCTTCTGACTGGGGCAGCACTAGCGGATGCTGCCTGGCCATTGACTTTTAGGCCTGTCCAATTGCTTGTGCACCCGTTTTTCTCTTTGTTCCATCTGGCTGAATCTTTCTGCTCGTTGTCTGCTTTTATTCTTTGTCCCAGGCTTCTCGTCTGCTGTTTCTTTCCGTGGTAAAGCCACCCTGCCTCTGAGAAGGGCGCCGGCTATATCAGTAAAACTGGGGTTTGCTGATGCTTTTTATTGGATCCTTCGCTTCCCTCCCCTGGACCTCTCCTTTCTCTTTCCCTACACTACCACCATCGTCATTCTTATTGCCAAGCGCTTCGTCTGCTTTTTTTTAACTCCCAGAGGAACTCACTGCCTGCCTGCCTCCCTCCCACCCTCTCTCAAAATCTGCCTGCTCCCTATCTCTCCCTGACCTTTAGGCCGGGCCCAGCCCTCAGCCTTCCGCCCGGGCTCAGGGCTC
>JAFJMP010000288.1:0-16727 GCA_029692085.1 Gymnothorax javanicus | reverse complement strand
TTCAAATTTCAGTCATGAATTCTATACTTCATGCAGAGGTGCAGTGCCAATTTATATGAAAATGCCGTATTCATCCTTCCGTCCGTCCGCACCAGTTTGTCCAACTGATTTCTCGAAAACTGCTTATCAGATTGGTTTCAAATTTCAGCCATGCATTCTATACTTCATGCAGAGGAGCAGTACCGATTTATATGACAATATGCCATAGCCGTCCTTCCTGCCAGACAGCTTTTCCATTTCATTGTCATTTCATTGTAATGTGAAATGAAATGCAAATTAGATTATTGCATTTTGATGTTAATTATATAGGGCTATTGGGAATTACATTTTCATTTTCAAGTTTAGTTTTGCAGTTCATTTTTATGTAGTGTACTATAAGCATCCATATGATTTGTCGTCACTCGTATAATCATATTCATAGATGGTTGGCTTTTAATAGACTGCAATGGACTTATTTTCTTGGTTTTCATGTTATGTCACAAGCCTTACCTTACCCGTTGTGCCCCTCAGACTATAAAGTCATGATGATAGTAAGCCATTTCTTTATACTCGTCACGTTTTCTGCTCTGTAAATTAAAGATCGATTTAAGTCATGGAAAAAGTTAAAGATAATGCAGTAGGGAGATTCGGTAAAAATATCTTTCTAATGGTGTGTTCGAAATGTCCTGTTTGTGCGTGTAAACACCATATCCTTATTTCAGAAACCAGGATAAATAATTAAATATATGTACAAATATATTTTTAAAAAAAGTAAAAATAAATATGTTCTAGTATATGTACAAGTAAATATGTTATAATATATGTATAAATATATATTATAAAATGCATAAAAAAGTTATAATACACAAATAAGTAAGTATTTGTACAAATATATATAAAATAAATGGTATTGATAAATATGTTCTAAAGCTTGATTTGCAGTCAAGTGTCTTTTTTAAACTTTTTAAATTGATGATTGATATTCGCATGGGCATACCATCCAGGGTACAAAAAAAGAAAAAAAAAAAAACCTTTGCCCCCGCTGCTGAAAAAAAAAAAAAACATTGAGGAAACACTGCCATTTTAAAAATGCGTTCAGCTGGGCTGGCTCAGGTTGATGAAAGCGATAACAGAACATGAAAAAATACATTACAGTTTTGAATAAAACCAGTTTCAAACGGGCCCGCGAGGATGAATCCGACACAAAGTTACTAGCACAAACTGACGATGACGAAGACGCAAGTAACGTAAATGCGAACGCAAAAGGGAAAGTATACAAGTACAACCCGGAATGGAAAAAAGATTTTCCTTGGCTCCTTTTCAATGAGGGAGATCAGTTGTTGTTCTGTAGATAGTGCACGGAGGCTCCAGAAAAAATTAGGAGTGATAATCCATATGTTTTAGGAAACAAAATTTTGAAGAGAGATACCTTGAAAGTACTTCAATTTACAAAGAGGTTATTAATATTTTATATGTCTTTAAATGATAAACTGCACTACTTGTGGTTGGTTTTAGAGATGTAACAGATGCTTTTACTGTGTTACAAGTTTTTGTCTTGTGCTACAAGACTATGAACCTCTGTAGCACCAGTGCTATGAGCAGAAAAAGTTAACATGCAGCCCCGCATTAGATAAACCGGTGCGTGATGTTTGCTGATGTTGGGGAGTAGATAATACGTAATGTTGGGTAAGAAGACTGTCATAGATGTCAGTACAAGCGCCAGATCCCAAATAAGCTACTTTGTTTCCTGAAGAAGACTTGAACACAAAGGTACATTAGCTAGCTTGGTCAGGAGAAGGTCCAAAGTCACGCAGGTGCGAACTGGATCACAGGAGAGAAGGCAAGGCGGAGTCAAAGGGACTGGTCTGAGGTCAGTTGCAGGAAGGGCAAGCAGAATCACTGGGGCACGCCAGCAGTATCACAGTTTTGAACTGGAATGTAGTGGAGACCAGTTGAAGCCACTCGTCAGGACCACAAAACTGGGATTTTGTGGATTCCCTTACAAAGTGATTCCCTTATAAATTGCCATTTGATTGAGAGAAGTTAACTCAGGACGGAAGAGAATAATCAAGCAAAGGGAGGACGTCGCCCAGGAACTTAATGCACGAGACTACAATTAACAATAAGGAATTATCTACTGCTATCTACAAATTATCTATATCCCAATGGCACCAACTACTGTCTGATTACATCCCTACAGAAAGACTATTAACATCAAAGAACAACCAAATTGACATATTTCACAGGCACTGGACTCCATTTATCAATATAAGACAATCCGCTATACACACCAACACATCCTCATCTTCACCTCTTTTTACTGCCGATGTCACCAATCCCCTCCAGCCCCCCAACCTAATACCTCAACTGTAAAATAGACCACGTTTAAGTACTGCCAGGATCCCACATACTACAATACTTCAAACTCTGAATTCTGTTTCATATTGTCTGCCGTCATAAATAGTTTTTGTTAATATCAGTTATGTCCTTTTGTTTTGTTTGTGTTTGTCTGTCAATATGAAGACATGCATGTGTGTATACGTGTATATGTAGGTATGTGTGTATGTATATATGTATGTTTTTATTGTTTGAGTTCTGTTTGTCCTCCCTGTTTGTTGACTTTCAAATCACACCAGCCTGTATTTTATTCACGATAGAGCAGAGATAACATTGCAAATGTTGAAACTGAGAAATTTTACAATTTTATCCACAAAATGCGCTCATTTCAATTTTGATGGCTGCTACAGGTTTCAAAAAAGTTGAGACAGGGGCCTGTTTACCATGGTGTAGCATCCCCTCTTCTTTTTAACACAGAGTGGAGGCCTCTGGGCATTGAGGAGACAAGTTTCTTGAGTTTAGCCATTGGAATTTGATCCCACTCTTGTTTAATACAGGCTTCCAGCTGCTGGAGAGTTTTAGGTCTCCTTTAACGGACTTTTCGTTTGATAATGCGCCAAATGTTCTCAATCAGTGAAAGATCAGGACTGCAGGCAGGCCAGTTCAGCACACAGATTCAACTACAAAGCCATGCTGTTGTAATAGCTGCAGTATGTGGTTTGGCATTGTCCTGCTGAAATACACAAGGCCTTCCCTGGAGTAGACGTCGTCTGGAGGGGAGCATGTGTTGCTCTAAAACCTTTATATACCTTTCAACATTGATGGTGCTTTTTAAAACATGCAAGTGTCCCACACCATGTGCACTAATGCATCCCCATACCATCAGAGATGCTGGCTTTTGAACTGAACACTGATAACAGGAGGGGTGGTCTTTCTCCTCTCTAGCCCGGAGGACAAGACGCCCATGATGTCCAACAAGAATATCAAATTTGGACTCGTCTGACCAAAGGACACTTTGCCACTTTGCTACAGTCCATTTTAAATGAGCCTTGGCCCACAGAACACGGCGGCGCTTCTGGATCACGCTGAACAATGGCTTCCTTTTTGCATGATTGAGTTTTAGGTGGCATCTGTGGATGGCACAGCGAACTGTGTTTACAGACAGAGGTTTCTTGAAGTATTCCTGGGCCCATTTAGTAATGTCAATGACAGAATCATGCCGGTGAGTGATGCAGTGGCGTCTGAGGGCCCGAAGATCATGGGCATCCAGTAAAGGTCTTCAGCCTTGTCCCTTACGCACAGAGATTTTTCCAGTTTCTGTGAATCTTTTGATGATGTTATGCACTGTCGATGATGAGACCTTCAAAGCCTTTGCAATTTGACGTTGAGGAACATTGTTTTTAAAGTATTCCACAATTTTTTACGTAAGCCTTCACGGGTTGGAGAGCCTCTGACCATCTTTACTTCTGAGAGACTCAGCCTCTCGAAGACATCCCTTTTATAGCCAATCATGTTACACACTTGATGCCAGTTGGGTCAATCCATCTCAAATGAGCCAGTGCCAGAAAAAAAAATGCCACCACTAAATCACAGATTTTGTTCATTAGTGGGCAAGCTGGAAGTCCATTGACCGTCCAAGCCCTGTCCTTCATCATCAGTGCTGGCTGCTGCTGTCCTGCTGTCCTGATCCAGTTCAGCTGCATCCTTGCCATGCCACTTCCTGGAGCTACAGATGCCACGGCTTGGATGTTTTAATACATTTTAATGAACTTTAATGGAACTTTATTACCATTTTATTTTTATTATTACTTTATTTTATTATTATTAGCTAGCCAGCAGAGGATGGGCTTCCCCACTATAGTTGGGTTCCTCCTGAGTTTTCTTCCCACTGGGGAGTTTTTTCTCACCGCCGTTTGAGGATTTTTTTCTCGACTGGGAGTTTTTTGCCTCATCTGCTATAGTGGGGATTAGGCTGGGCACTGCCCCTTTTATTTATTTTCTCACTGTAAAGCGTCTTTGTCTTCTTTATATTTATTTTTCTGTTTTTATTTTATTCATTATTATTTATTTATTTATTTTTAAACCTCTATATATTTCTGTTTGTTATGTTATTTTTCTTCATTGTATATTCTGATTGAATTTTATCTGCCCTCTATTTATTTTATCTGTCCCTCTACTATGATCCTGCCCTTCAAGCATTTTTTGCTCTTAAGCTTTGTTTGTTTCCTGCATTGCCTTGTCTGTCAAAGCACTTTGTAAACTGTGTTTTATAAAAGGTGCTACATAAAGTTATTATTAAATTATTTGTGACAGTCTGTCCATGAAAAGTGCTATACAAATAAAATTGAAATGAATTGAATAACAACCATTGTCAAGGTCCGTGTCATATGAATGAAAACCTGCGATTACTAAAACCCGTAAACATTCACTAAAACAGCCAGATGGGCTCCCCCACTATAGCTGGGTTCCTCCTGAGATTTCTTCCTACTGAGGAGTTTTTTCTCACCAATGTTTGGGGATTTTTCTCCCTACTGGGAGTTTTTTTTTTTAACCTCATAAGCCATTTTGGGGACTATCAATCAATCAAACTTTATTTACCGTTTATATGTAGCTCCATTCATGCAGGTTAGTGCAGTTCAAAGTGCTTCACAATTGATTGACAAGCCGATAATAAGGCAGAAAAGTGTAAACAGTAAAAATAAGAAATAAGAGAACAACAATTCACAAAAAAATTTTATCATCAATTTAAAAAAATTTAAGAATAAAAAAAACAATTTAAAATTGGAGACAAATGTGTGCAGGACAATACAAATTGTCATGTAATAAGATAAAGAGCTAGAAGAGTAATAGCAGTAGAAAAAAGAGAAATAGAAAATACATAATTAGATGAAAAGACAAAACGAGCTTATGAGCTGGACAATAAGAAAATAAAATTAATTTAGAGCTTTAACCCCTTGTACACCATAACAAAACCATGACCAAAT
This sequence comes from Gymnothorax javanicus, assembly GCA_029692085.1. NCBI lineage: Eukaryota > Metazoa > Chordata > Actinopteri > Anguilliformes > Muraenidae > Gymnothorax > Gymnothorax javanicus. The sequence goes on along the minus strand of JAFJMP010000288.1, from coordinate 11,427 downwards.
GTAGTGGGAAACCAGGTTACAACATACTGTCAACGTGGTTAAGGTTGACCACTCCATGCAAGATCAGGCATCCCATGTTATACTACCATGTGTCCCAATAAATTATGTTCTTTATGATTCCTACAAAATGAGATGTAACCAAGGGTTAAAATAAGGGCCCAAGTATGTCTTAAGCAAGGATACTGTCAATTTGCTGGAACCCAATGGGAATAAATTTGCAGGGACTCCAAGTGATGCAATACAGTTGGTCAAGACGCAGTTTCAGCACATACACATAATTTATTGGGACACGTGGTAGCATTCTATTGTTACCAAGAAAACAGAATACCATTGATTCAGAGTCCCTCAGGTCTTTTGTACTTCAAATTGAGGGAGAAGCAGCATGATTTTTTTGATGGTCGTATTCCACAAGTTTGTACTGGCGCACACTGCGTCCATGAATTTCAGGTGCGTCTATACAGCAGATAATATGCTAGAATCGCATCAAGCATGGAACCTGTACCTGGTCAAAAGGCCAAGAAAAGATATTGTTGGCACATTTCATGAATCATAAACCTTGACCATGTTGGCAGTATGTTGTAACCAAGTTTCCCACTACATTAGGTCATAGTCGTGTTATGGTGTACAAAGGGTTAAAGTCTCTTTTTGCATAATTTTGGATGATTACCTCAGGTTTTCATTGATGAACCCCTGTGTAAATGTAATTATAACTGATTTGAGACAATTTGGTCAATTATTTCTTTGTAATCCTGTTTGATCTAATTTCCGGACTTAGAAATTTCTGCTGAAAAAGGGTCTCAGAATGCCTTTTTTCAAAAAAAGCACGTTCATATGGAAGGAGGTTGATAATCAAAGTTTTCATTTAATTAAATGAATGTTTAAATATGTATATTTGTCTGGTATAAATGACATTACCATCATCCAGGGCCCACGGGGTCATCTGGGGGTCTGAAGTCCAGGGTCTGAAAGGGTCATTTTGGCCCAAAGTGGTTTTCAAACCCCTACAAGTCCCCCACCAATGGTACTATTATCCTAAAACTTAGTTTGGGGGTGGAAAAGTTCCCAAATATGAGAGAGAACCACATTTCCAACAGTAACATCTACATAACTGAATTCTAGGGACCCCCAAAAAGTGAAAAATTAGGATTTTGGGGGCCTGCTTCTCACCCCTCGGATGTCTCATGGTGATTATGGTTGCAGAAATCTGATATATGGGCCAGAATACACCAGCACATCTAATTTCAGCTTCCTATCTCTATTACGTGAGAAGTTACGGTCCTTCCAAAATACTACAAAACGAAATGACCAATTCACGTCAAAAAGGGGCGCGGCACCCAAATTTCAAGAGGGTGCCACACAAAAACCGTTAGAGATATTGACACGAAACTTGGGATTCTTTTGTTTGGTACCATAAACTATTTTTGGACAAAGTTTGAGGAATATCTGAGAGGTGTCCTGTACATGGGTGGCTGAGTTGGCATGGAATGACCCTGCTATGAGGCTAACGATATGCTTCAATGCAGGGTTATACAGGTCCAGTTTGATAGGGGTACAAACAATGGCAATAACATTTTTGCACTAGTATGGGAAAAAAGACATCTATTTTGAATTAAATGTGATTATGTCAGCTGTATTTCCAATGCCAAAACTGCCACAGTACTGCTTGTCCTTGTTTGCAATGGCAGTTTCCGTACATTTGAGATCAGATAGTTTGAGATTACTCCTACTTTATTTTGCTTGATAATCTTGTGTGCTTGTTTTTTTTCTTCCCAAATGGGCAAAAATTGTACTGCCTGACTCATTTGAATCAGACTTGCTGGCACTTACTCTTGATCACCTCTTGTTTTAAGGTATTTAACAGACATTATTTTATTTACATTTACTGCCCAAATTCTTTCATATGACGTATTATCATGGCAGAATATTTTTACTGAGGTTATTGAGAGCCATAATGCCTACTGCAACAGCAGCAGTGCTCTGCCTCAGTATCAAATGCTCATCTACGCACCTGTATGCAGAGCGTTCTACTTTAGCGGAAGTCCTGTTGTTCTGCACTGTGCTCATGCTCACCCATACGCATATTTCATATTTGTGTCATTGGTTACATGCCACGGGTGTACTACTCTGCAAAAAGATACATACAGGGCTAAGAATGTTCATTTTTGTTCACTGTGCAATTCAAACCATCATTTTCCATTTGAACCCCTTCTAGCACCATGAGACCTGGAACTTAAATTATGCAATCTGGTGATATTCTTTGCCGAGAGACGGTGGTAATATTCAGTAAGTTGTGGTGCAGATTACTGCCGAATTCCTATTGGTTTCATACTACAGCTTGTAACTGCATCGCTGAGGGCACTTGTAGTAAGACATCCTTTGAACCTCCTCTGATTCCCTTGCTCCATGTCACTTGAATAGAAAGTTCCTCATTTATCCTGTGGCAACTGCTCAAATTTAGTGTACCTTATTGTAAAGTCCAAAGTTCCGCAGTAAAGAGTAAGTTGTGACCTTCACAAAACTGGTATTTATGGTTGGGCCACCTTTCAGAAACCATTTGTTTCCACAGCTGTTTCACAAAAAAGCATGACTTGGAGTAAGGAACACAAAATCTGGCACCCTGAGGAATGGAGGAAAGTAATATTTCATGAGACATCTTTTACTCTTAATACATCTGGATGGGTTTATGTTCCCTCATAATGTTCCATATTCCAACATGATAATGCCTCCAAACACGCAACTAAAGACCTTAACGAATGTACTTAGAACACAAGGTTGAAGTTAAATGCCCACCATGGCCAGCACAAGCACCAGTTCTAAACTTAATTAAAAGCTAACTAGATCTCCTCCTCTTTTGTCCTTAAAACCCGGAGACTGTCCTTGAAGAATGGGCCAGTATCCCACTACTCAGTAAAGACATTGTACAACCCCAATTTCGAAATAGTTGGGACGAAGTGTAAATTGTGAATAAAATCAAAATGCAATGACTTTCAGATCACGAGCCAATATGTTATTTACAATAGAACATAGGTAACATTTCAAATGTTGAAACTGAGACATTTTACATTTTTATCCACAAAATGAGCTTATTTCAAATTTTCTAGCTGCAACAGGTCTCAAAAAAGTTGGGACACAGGCAAAAAGGGCTGAAAAAGCAATTAATATATAAGAGAATCAGCTGAAAGAACATTTAGCAAGTAATTAAGTTAACTGGCATCAGGTGTGTAACATGATTGGCTATAAAAGGGATGTCTTAGAGAGGCTGAGTCTCTCAGAAGTAAAGATGGCCAGAGGCTCTCCAACCTGTGAAGCCTTGCATGAAAAAATTGTGGAATACTTTAAAAACAATGTTCCTCAACGTCAAATTGCAGAAGCTTTGAAGGTCTCATCATTGACAGTACATAACATCAAAAGATTCAGAGAAACTGGAAAAATCTCTGTGCGTAAGGGACAAGGCCGAAGACCTTTACTGGATGCCCGTGATCTTCAGGCCCTCAGATGCCACTGCATCACTCACCAGCATGATTCTGTCATTGACATTACTAAATGGGCCCAGGAATATTTCAAGAAACTGTCTGTCTGTCTGTAAACACAGTCCGCCGTGCCATCCACAGATGCCACCTAAAACTCTATCATGCAAAAAGGAAGCCATTGTTGAGCATGATCCAGAAGCGCTGCTGTGTTCTGTGGGTCAAGGCTCATTTAAAATGGACTGTAGCAGAGTGGCAAAGTGTGGTCAGACAAGTCCAAATTTGACATTCTTGTTGGGAATCACATGCGTCGTGTCCTCCGGGCTAAAGAGGAGACAGACCACCCCTCCTGTTATCAACGTTCAGTTCAAAAGCCAGCATCTCTGATGGAATGGGGATGCATTAGTGCATATGGTGTGGGACAATAGCATGTTTTAAAAAGCAACATGAATGCTGAAAGGTATATAAAGGATTTAGAGCAACATATGCTCCCCTCCAGATGACATCTATTCCAGGGAAGGCCTTGTGTATTTTAGCAGGACAATGCAAAACCACATACTGCAGTTATTACAACAGCATGGCTTCATAGTAGAAGAGTCCGTGTGCTGAACTGGCCTGCCTGCAGTCGTGATCTTTCATCGATTGAGAACATTTGGCGCATAATTAAATGAAAAGTCCGTCAAAGGAGACCCAAAACTCTCCAGCAGCTGGAAGCCTGTATTAAACAAGAGTGGGATCAAATTCCAATGGCTAAACTCAAGAAACTTGTCTCCTCAATGCCCAGACACCTCCACTCTGTGTTAAAAAGAAGAGGGGATGGTACACCATGGTAAACAGGCCCCTGTCCCAACTTTTTCTGAGACCTGTAGCAGCCATCAAATTTGAAATGAGCTCATTTTGTGGATAAATTGTAAAATTTCTCAGTTTCAACATTTGCTATGTTATCTCTGTTCTATTGTGAATAAAGTACTGGCTGGAGTGATTTGAAAGTCATTGCATTTTGATTTTATTTACAATGTACACTTTGCCCCATCTATTTCGGAATTGGGTTGTACTAAGGATCTTGGAGGAAAAAAGCAGGCCTACTCATAATTACTAGATATCACATCATGCAAGCGTTGCCGACAAAAAGTGGTAGTTTCAAGAAAGCAGATGGTTGTAGACCTTCATAAATCTGGTAATGGCCACAAGAACACACAAAAGCTTAAATATACCACTCTGCACAGCCTGTAGAGTATAGAACAGGCAGAGGACGCAGATAGATTTTTTTTTCCTGCTGGATAGGAAGGAGGATGGTAAGAGAAGCAAAAAAAAAAAAAATCCCCAAGAAAAATTGTGTCGAATTCCTGGCTTTGTGGCGTGTTGGGGTCACAAAAATCACCATCAGTTGGCACCTCCATCACCACAGGCTTAACGGATGCCAAAAAGTTTCAGGCAATTTGGGATGACAATCTGGTTGCCTCAGCCAAACAGATGAGACATGGCCATATTTGGACTTAGATCAATGAAGTAGTTGTGTACACATCCCACCTGTGTTTAGGTCAGATGCAGGACCAAAATTCTGTCATACATTTGCCTCATGAAGACCCAGTTAAAACGTTGCCTTACAAGTCAATAAAGTATTGGGAGCTGCAACCCAGTGTTTGGACATGAAGGGCTCTATCTTTCACACTGCCCTACCCGTTGCCACTACCCACTACCCGTGAATTACGCATTTAGCATCTTCCACTATCCCTAAACGGTATCTTGCGGCCGCACTACCCGCTATGCATTATGCCGACTCCCTTATTTGCGCCTGGAGGTGTGCCCGTATGGCGCGTGTTTATGCGCTTTCCCTACAATTGCTATCTTGACCACACACGTTAGGGAAAGCGTATAGCGGGTCCTCAAACCACCCGCTACCCATTTGGGCTTTTACAAGAGCGTGCCCAGGCGGCTTCAATGCGCGTCCACATGCGACTCTACTTCCCGAATTAACTTGCCTATAAAAAGCCACCTTGCTTTAGCCTCAGTTGAACCCCTGAGAAAATGGTAGAGATAGTACTAAATCGCCTTGATCGCCAGTTAAATAATAGAAGACGCCCAGAACGTGTGTACCGCCAGCGCACCAGCTACCTTGGCCTTTCAGGTAAGTCTATATTGTTTGTATTTTGTATCAATCATTTTTTCCGCTTTTGTAATAGTATATAATTATTATATATAATATATATTAATGATATATATATTATATATAATATCAGGGCCGGCGCTAGACCTGAAAATTTGGGGGAAAATATCCATCCCTTTATTGACTACAATTAGTCCTGGCTAATTCTCGATGGTTTTCCTTTATTAACAGGTTTTCCAATTCAAGAATAATCAAGTGGCAATTGAAGACACGGCTTCTCTCCCCCGTGCGATCTAACAGCGACAAAATAGTGGGCTACATTCAGTACAGAAAAAATAATTTAATTATAAATAGGTCTATGCACTGGCACTCAGCACGGTAATTTTTTTCCAGCGAGAGCGCATTTCAGAACTCTTTTTGCGAATGAAGGTAATTTTGGCGACAAGTACGCACACCTGTTTTTGCAGCTCGGTCACGCAATTTGTTGTAAAAAATAGACAGCTGTCCGATTGGAAAATGTAGACGGACGAAACCACGTTCTTGTCACCAGAATTACCTTCATTTGCTGAAGAGTTCTGAAATGCCGCTCTTGCTGGAAAAAAAGTTTCGTCGCTGAGTGCCAGTGCATAGACCTAATTTTATTTTTCTAAAATGGGATTTTGTTCTATGCTTCATTTCAGACTGGAGAGGGAGTTGGAAGTGCATGGCGAAACGCATTTTTTTCTTTTTCTTTTTTTTTTTTTTGAAGTTTCCATCACTAAAGGGGTAGGCTTGATGTTCTTTTTTTATTACATACCAAACATTGAACAATATCTCAATGTCAAATAATAATAATAATAATAATAATAAATAATACAATTCATGATTAACTTAACAAAAACATATCCTCCCCTGTCTGGATTTGACCTCATGCACGAGCAATTCAACTTCGTCTTAGGAGAAACGTGGCGACCTTCCTCTCTCCATCACCGGTTTCGGTTTGAGGATTTGGGATAGCGCAGCCTGCGCCTAATGGCAATTGCACCTGGCACACTGATTGGTTTAACTGGCGTAACGCCCAAACCACGCCTATGCATAATATAACGGGTAGCGCAGGTGTTTTAGGGATATAGGCAGGTGTGCAAGATAGCAACTTTTGCGGGGGAACGCCTCTTACGCAATGCTAAATCCCCAAATAACGGGTTTAGGGACTCTGGCGTAAGATAGGGCCCTTAATGTTTTTCGCTTTCATATTTGGACTTTCTAGCAAGGTAATGACCCACAACACACCTCAAAATCCACACAGAAATGGCCCTGGGCAAGCTAAAGCAATTCTGCAATGGTCATCACAGTCTCCAGACCTCCATACGAAAAAACACCTGAGAGCTAAATTTAAGAGTCCAATTGATAAGCACATACCTAAGAATGTGACCAATCTTCAAAGGATCTGCAAGGAGGAATGACCCAAAATCCCTCCAAATGTGTAACTATACCTTGTCAGACAGTACAAGAAAAGACAGCTCCTTGCCAGAGGTTGTTGCAGCACTAAAGTATTCAACCAGGGGTACCAATAATTATGAAACCTTCATTTTGGTAAGTTTGTTTGTTGAATAAATTTAAGAATTGGGTTGGTTCCATGAAAAACATGAAAAAATACACTATTTTTGGATCTTTTCATTTATCTCTACACTGGTGTGTATTTGCAAAGAGTTTTTAGTGGAATTCCCGTCAGCATTGCCAATAAGTCTTGGGTTGACTGCATCAAAAATGTTTAAAATGAACAGAACACTATACCACTGCCCAGCATTACAGCTTCTGTGACTGCAACTTGGACAATACTGCTCAGAAACAATCACAACTAGCAAACAAAATCCAGTACCTTCTATAATCAGTATCTAAAATCCGTGCATGATATATGGGGATGATGTTTTGTTTTAGAGTGTAACCCATTCCATGACCACAGAGCATGATAAGACAATCTTTTTTTTCCCATGTTTTTTGCCTTAATATAGAGTTTATAACAAAGGATCAGAAATTTGTGGGCTATTTTATAGCGTTTTAAAATGGGAACACAATCAGTCTGCACCCACTATAGCCAGAAATAAAGCATGAAAAAACAGCCGCACCCTTTTAATTTTATTAAATCATGAAACATCAACAGCATCTATAAGTACAATTAAACCAGTCAATGATGATTCAGGTGCAAATTATTTCTAGTCCAGATATAGTTTACAATACTGAAGCTTGGAATGTATCTGTAAACAACTCTGTGTGACTGCAAAGTCTTAAGAAAGTAGTGCATTCAATATATCCGTTTAGCAAGCGCATGTACAACGAAAAAGACATCACCTTTTCATATACACATGCTCTTCAAAGGGTTGCACATTGAATAGATCGGTTTAAGTCACAACTTGATAATTAGCTTGAGAGATCAAAAGCTGGCAGTAGCTTTGGCTTTGAATCGATTTTCACAAACTCTGACATCAGAATCAGTTGGTAGACCAGGGGTCATAACAAATCCTTATACCATCCTGTCACAACAGTTTCTGCTCTACCTCCTGTTCAGAAGTTACACAAAGAATAAAGTGACATTCAACCAATTAGCTTCTTAACAAGATCATTTAAGCTGGGCAACTGAGTGGCTAATTAGTTGAAACAGGTGTGACACAAAGTGGATGGTTATGATTTTACCTGTACAGAAAACCTAGGTAAAGAGGATGGTATATTAAATGCAAAATACAGGAAACGGAAGTTTGAAACAGAATCACATCCAGACCCACTGGTAACCAAAAAGACAAACTCTGAAGCGTTTATTGGTTTCAGACAGGTTTAGATATTGTGTAGAATGTAGAAGGTTTTTATATTCAGTGACACTGAACCCACGTAAATATAAACATCATTTTTTTGGTCAAATGTCAATTTGAAATAGCAAAACAGCCTTACTTTAAAGAGAATAAAAAGCTGACAATAAAAAAAAAAAACACCTGCAACTTGGGTTTCTAAAAGCCAACTGCAGAAAAGTCAAAATATCTGGCAAGATTTAGAATGTCCGTGTTTGTCCATTCTTACCCACTTGACTGTGGTGTCATTTTGCATACCTTAGATAAACAGAGGAAAAAGTAGTTTATTAAATCCATTAAAACACACATAATCTTTAATGGATGCATAAATGTGACCAATGTGTTTGACTTATGGTTAGAAAGATGTTTTTGCTTGGGGCACGCCATAGCAGTGGCAATGGTGAAGCTTCACACAGCATTCAAAACTGGAATTGATACATAAGAATGAGGCTCGCTTGGGGTCCCAGCTGCATGACACTGAACCACGCCCTCAAAACATGGGGGCTAATTGGACGGGGATGCCTCCAAACATCTGCGGAGGAGCCGACCCGCCTTTTGAGCCCCCTGTGGAACATCAATCGAGAAAAAGAAGGTACATAAAAGATTTGAAGCAGAAAAAAGTGTTCCAATGAAATGGTATATATCTGCAAGATTTATGATACATTGCTCAATAAGCTTGGCTTTCTTACTTGGCTTGGAAAAAATTGTCCAAAAAGTCTCTGCCCTTATTGCCAATGTTTTCTGTTTAATCTTGTGCAATACAAGACAAAATTTTTTGGTCTACAGTCATTTAATGGACATTAATATATACCCTCAAATTCTTTAAAACTGGCCATCATTCAAATATACTTCAAAGTAGGATATTTGATTCTTTCAAGTAGTGAGACTTGGCTCACTGCTATTCATTTGTTACATCATTGACATGCCAGAAACCAGAAGTGTTTTTGACATCACAGATGACGTTACTTTGTCGGACTTTCAATGTGTGTCATCCCTGCAGGCTTTACTGGCCCAACAAATGCACCTAAATTTTCAGACTGGCCATCATTCAACGCCGAAAATATTTGATTTCCAAGGTTCTTCATTTGTGGCATTTGAAATGGGGAATGATGAGACTTTAATTTTTTACAAAAAATGGCTTGAACTTTTCCCTCAAAACAATTTCTCACAGGGAATGATCCAGGGAATTGGGTAATCATAATGAGGTGTTAAACCAAGAAGGGATTCAAACCCAATCATAATGAGGTGTTAAACCAAGAAGGGATTCAAACCCAGACACGTGTGTGTGTGTTCGTGTGTGTGTAAGCTAAAGAGCTGTTAATGTGTAATACGTGTCCAATTACTGTCCAGCCTGCAAATGTTTGGTAGTAATACAATTTTGGCTTTTTAGCCCTGTCCAACAGAAAAATGGATTTAAACAAAATAAATATTAAAGGTACAGTGTGTAACTTATTTGGCTTTTTATTAGCAAAAATCAAATATTGCTTTCATAAATACGTATTTACCGAAGTCTAATCAAAATCGCATACAAATGAAAGTTTTCTCATGGCATAGAATCATATAACATGGGCCTGCATATGTGTGTGTGTGTGTGTGTGTGTGTGAGAGAGAGAGAGAGAGAGAGGATTTCCTGATTAATTGATTCATTAATTTATAGTTTTATTTATTATTTTTCTCACTTTATTATAAGCTCCTTTAACCTTTTAAGCCCGAGAGGCCCCCAATTGGAGTCCATCAAATGCAGCGGCTGTATTCAAACTTGTGAAACTTCAGGCCCATTTTAAATTCTAGTGGAGATCCAAAGGTTTCTGACAATCCCAAATATGTCCATGTGAATAACAGGGAAATGTGTATAAAATATGCACTTGATATTGATATTTCCATTTGAAGTAATGCTGTGACCATACAAACATTGCGATCCTGGGTTTGAACATTTTTTCCATGTGAATAACAATATAAAAATGCAATGCAGCTTCAGTGAAGCGCTGAGACCAGCAGATACAGAATATTTGTGCGTCATTGTCCGCCAATAGGAAAAAATGTGTTCTCTTATGTTAAATCCTTTTAAGGGAAAACTTAGGGGGAAAGGCAGGGTATAAGGGGTTAAGTATGTTTCAGTGTTAGCCCTTGACTGGGACAAGTGAGATTTCTTGCAAGAATATAAGAAATATTTTGCATAGGCCTATTTTATGGGGGCCCACATTCCCATTAGGTTAATGAATAAAGAAACTGGTCGATAGAGGACGCTATTAAAGTTTGCACCGGAGAAAGTGGAGTGACGATAAGGTCTTATCTGTTAAAATGTGAAATCCTTTAACAAGCGCAAAACGTACAAAAATTCAAAAATGGAGCACCGGTGGACGTTAAGCAGAGCAGCCAAAAGAAAGCTAAAAAAAAAAAAAAAAAAAACCAAGGAAGCATCTTTTTTTAGATAAGGCTGTTTCTTACTCAGCCCGTCAGTAATTGCAAAGGTGAGCGGTCATTCTCTCTGCTATCCAGAATGAAAAATGAGCTGAGGACGAAGATGACACAAAAACGTCTGAAATCGCTTTCTCTCACGGCAATTGAGAGCGACTGACTAATGGCCCGGACTTTGACGATATCGTGGATGATTTCGCATGACGCAAAACCAGGAGAAAATGCCTTAGTTAAGTTGGTTAAAGAAAGATGATTTAATGGTTAATTTAAACTCATAGACACAGTCTTGCTGTAAATTGTTTTTAGGCTTTGTTTTTGTTAATAATCGAAATGGCTTAACTTTATCTCGTGTAGTTGAGAGCGGTTTAATTTTTTCATTTTTTATGGCGTGAAATGTCAACGCGAAAGTGGCAAAATCGATCAATACTGTTACTGAAATGTTCATTCGCGAATGTTACATGTGACAGGGAAAATGATGAATACACTGAAGAATAAAATTAAAGTAAATATTGTGGACAATAAATAAATGTCAGAATTTTAATGTATAAATAGTTCAGAGTTTTCTTGTGTGGCAGTAAATTTGGTGATATTCACATTAGATTGGGAAGACATTTTG
>JAFJMP010000287.1:0-16739 GCA_029692085.1 Gymnothorax javanicus | reverse complement strand
GGGCCCGGGGTATAACCGCAGTGGTCGGAGCTTTTTCAGAGAGCGAAATGGCACGCACAGGGTTTCAAATTGGAGGGATGCCGAACGAAATAAATATATATTTGTTCGTTCAAGCGCTCCTGTTGGCCAGACGGGCCAAAGAAGCTGTTCTTTCCGTATCTCCGCCTCTTAACCTCGAAGATTCAACCAATGAGTGTATAACAGTGGCTGACAGGCACGCTGAGGAGAGCTGAACTATCTTCACCCTGATTTGGGGCAGTCGTAAAGCAAGCTTTTTAATAGTTCACAATGGGATTCCACATTCGGTGGATTTGGAGATGCCAATTTATTAAAAAAAAAGAAAGAAGTTACAAGAGGTGAATGTAGGTCAAATTTGACCTGTTGAGATGCTAGAGCTTTGGAGCTTAGGGGGGCATGAAATTTGTCATTGATCACAGCACGCTTATGGAATGAGTGTGCCAAATTTAAATTTTTTCCCATGTATCGTTGTGCACTTGTAAATTTATGCAATTTGGACAAAATAAAATGAGCTGTACCTGACGCCGCACAAAGACAATCTCTAGGATATGCTTAGGGATGTTCTAACAGCATCAGCAGACCCTGAAATTAAGGCGACTCAAAACAGATCAAGAGATATCAGTTAAAAAACATGTTTTTGCTATTAATAGCGCCCCCAGAGGAGGTCAAAATGTCACAGAATTTTTAGAAGTCTTTGCTAAGGGCAGGTATTGAAAACACCCACCAAGTTTAAGGGTTGATAGGACCAAAGCCAAGGAGATATGGCCTCACATTCTGTTTGGGGTTTACACAAATTTCATTATTGTTACGGGCAAACAGTTTGAATATCGAAACGGTTTTTGTATATTTGTGCTGATCGTCTGCAGATTTGATTTACCACGCTTTTTCTTAAATCGGGCAAAATTTTGGGCCCGTAAACTTTTAAAGGTTTTTTCTAAAATTCAAAATGGCGGAAAATATAATATGGCAGAAAAAGACATCATAGGGTGCATTGAATTCGCCTAGGCCCAAGGATTCCCAAAGGGGACCCCCATTTGTGAAAAAACGGACTAACAGTCAGGTTATGAAGGAAAATGTATGTCAAACTTTGACCTGTTGGGGGTGCTAGAGCTTCTAAGCAAGGGCATGAAATTGGTGGGGTGATCAGGGACTGTCCCAACAAGATTGCCAAATCATTTGCATTTTCCCATGTACGGTTCTTGGGGCTGCCTATAGACTTCAATGGCGGAAGAAAGTGGAAACAACAACAATAATAATAATAAGAAGAAAAAATGCAAACACAATGGTTGTTTCGAGCTTCGCTGCTAGGCCACCAATAATAATTATATAAATATAGCTTGCAAGCAAAGGGGGCCTAGCAGCGAGCAGGTCAGCCCGAGTGAACACGGTAACATAGTTGAACTGTCAGATACATCACTGTTTGCACAGTTGAGAAATTTAAGATTAAATCACCACAAATGGACAGAGTTATGTGCCTGTTTCCTGTTTTACAGATTCACCATCAATTTTGATTGGTTTTGAGGATTCATGACCAACAACATTAGGGAGGCAATATAGAGATGAGGGGCTGAGTTAAACTGATGAGTTTGGTTTGGTTGTTTGAAAGTGTTGCAAAGATATGACTTCACTTCCTGACTTGAATATTTGCCATGGGTCAAAGGTCACCAAATTATATGGGTCTTCCCAGACAGTGTTTTTGTCCTTACCAAGTTTCGTGGTTGATACACCAAAGCATTGTTGAGATATGGGCCTACGCCCTGTTTGCTAAGCCGGTTGATTTCGATTGGCTGTTATGGCTAAACGGTTTGGGATTTGAGATACTAAAACTCAACGGATTTCTCAGGCTTGCCTTGTAGATCAAGTGAGCTAAGTTTCTCTGGCTGGATCGGACAAAGCTTGTCATTTCTAAAATTCTGGTTTATTTCGGACAAAATTTAAAATGGCTGCCAAATTTGATGCTTACATACACAGTCTTCGAAAGATCTGTCTAGGGGATGTCCAACAGCACTGAAGTGGGTATCACTGAATTATATAGTTTTAGTCCAAACAGAACAAGAGATATAAGCTAAAAAAAATATTTTGCAATTGATAACGCCTCCAGAGGTCAAAGTCACAGAAATTTTTAGGCCTTTGGCGACAGGTCTTGAGACTATGTACCAAGTTTGGGGTTGATTCACAAAAGCTGGCTAAGGGAGATAACGCCATCCTGTTTGGTGGGTTTTCGCTGTCGATTTAGATTGTTACGGCCAATTGGTTTGGAGAGAGAGATTAAGTCCAGGGACTTCAGGGCTTTTGGTTGTAGATCATGTGTGCCAAGTTTCTGTGAATAATTTGGACAACTTTGTAATTTCTGTAAATTTAATTTTGGGACAAATTCAAAATGGCTGCTAAACTTTGCATTTTTAGAAAGACATCTAGAATTTGCTTAGGATGTCCAATACATCAGGAGACACTAGAATTAAGGCTTCATTTCTCCCAGTAAAATACTAAGAGATATCCGCTGAAAACATAAGTTTTTTGCCATTTATTGGCTCTCCCCTGAGGACAAAGGTCACAGTCTTTTTAAGCCTTTGCCATGGGCAGTGAATTTTAGACCTAATTATTGGGTTTGGTGTTGATACAACTAAGGGTTGTTTAGATATGGCCTCACATCCTGTTTATGGTTTTGTTGCCAAATTTCATTAGCTATTTCAGGCAAACAATTTTGAAAATCGAGATGGCTTTTAGTATCGTTGAAAGCGCTCAGTCTGCAGATTCCATCAACCCTGTTTCTCTCTAGTTGACAAAATTTTGTGACCCGGAACTTTTGAAAGGTTTTTGCTAAACTCAAAATGGCAGGAAAAATTCAAACTGGGCAATTCAAAGACTCCATAGCATGCATTGAACTCGGTTTACCCAAAATTTCCAACAGTAAAAATCGGACAGAAAGGGGTCAGAAGTTATGAAGGTAAATGTCGATCAAACTTTGAACAGTGGGTGGCGAAGAGCTTTTTGGCTAGAGGCACGAAATTTGGTGTTTGATCAATGGTATGTCTTTCTTGAATGAGAATGCCAAATTTCAACATTTACACATGTACGGTTGTGTAATTTCCTGTAAATTTATAAAAATTTTTGGACAAAAAGTCAAAAAGGCTGTTTACAAATTTGATGCCTACATACACACCCTAGATAAGTTTAGGATGTCTAACTGTGACAGCAGACACCTCGAATTATATACATTGCAAAATAGGATCAAGAGATTTCAGCTAAAAACATGTTTATATTTATAGCGCCCCCTAGTGGTCAAACGTCATGTAATTTTTTTAGTACTTCAAGCCAGGGGTAGGTATTGAAAACATGTACCAAGTTTGGGGTTGATAGGACCAAGTTGCTGGAGATATGGCCTCACTTCCTGTTTAAGGGTTTACCGCCAAATTTCATTGGCTGTTACGCAAATGGTTTGGAATATCGAAATGGCTTTTAGTACCGTTTGGTAGCTCAGTCTCGTAAAATTTGATTTACTTTCATTTTTCATTTAAATCAGACAAAAATTTAGACCTATGAAACTTTTGAATGGGATTTTGATAAAATTCAAAATGGCAGAAAAATCCAATATGGCGGAAAATGACGCTATAGGTGCGCTGAACCTCGGCTTGGCCTAAGGATTCCAACGGGTACCTCACCAGAATTATGAATGGGTCAGAAGGAGAAGGTAAAATCGCATGTCAAACTTTGACCTGTTGGTGGCGCCAGAGCTTCTTAGCAAGGCATGAAATTGTGTGAAAGGAGATCAAGGACTGTCTTTGGAACAAGCATACCAAAATTGATAAAAATTTTCCCAGGTATCGAAGCTTTTTGGGGGCTGCCATAGACTTCAATGGCAGAAGAAAGCGAAGCATAATAATAATAATAATAAGAAGAAGAAGAAAAAAAGGGAGAATTTAATAAAAGTTTCGAGCCCGTTAGGCCCCCAAATTAGCACGGCACGCAAACCAACATGCAGTTGTTAACCAGGGGGTCAAAACAACCACAGAGACAAACCTTGCAATAAGGTTTTAAAGACGCAAGCTGTTACGTAAAGTTACCAACATCCAAAACAAACAAGTATTAAAAGTTATTAAAAATGAGGTTTATGATCACACACCTTCAATTTTTTATATCACTTTTTTATTTAGGACACAAACATTAAAAACAGTGACTTTTAAATGCCAAGTGCTCGCCAATCAACGCCTATCACGCCAGGTTGGCTTAGGGAAAAAAGCAACACAGTTTTGGTTGTGAGTCACGAAGTCGGCTACAGGCTTTATCTTCAGATTTTTAAAAAGCCTGTGTTTGAGGCCGTTGTTGTTAACTATCGCTAAATCCCCATGCCACCCGTAACACGTTAGCTTTTTTTACAAATTTGCTGTTATATTTTTTTTTCCCCGGTTCGGGCTATCGATACAGCCGTTTCACGCAGGTTTGAGAAGGCTGAAAACACGTTATCCTGTGCTTTAATTATCCTTTATTGATAAAAGTTGTTTTGGAAATGCTGAGCACAAAACAGCTAACGCCCTTTGGTCAGGCGTTTGCTGCCAGCAAACAAAAAGCTACCCACTGATTTCTGTGGCATCCTCTTTGAAGAAAAATAAGTTTTTCGCCCAAAAAAGTAAACGGGACAAGCAGTTTAGAGATACTGACAAATTGCACCAAATGAGATATTTGGTTCTTCTTTGTATTTCCAAAAGTGTCAAGGCATAGCATGATCTGGCCGCAAAAATTGCCTGCCAGAATAGTGTCCGGTATAAGGCGGTCCTCGCCGGATTGGCTCCTGGCTAGGTCTGTACTTAATTGGACGGCACAACCGACATCAGGTTTTGCCGTAGATCTTATGTAAGATCTCGGAGGAGCTGTTCAGAGAGGAAATCACGTCACAAAATCACGCTCTTGATTACGCAAAAACCCTGTATCTTATGTTTAGAAACTTTCAGTGGTTGAGTATGGAAAACAACATTATAAAGACGAATAGGGTGAAGGATCAGCACATAGGCCCCCAAAGACAACAGCGCCTGTTTTGGGGCGGATTTTTGCCACACCCCATCGCCCCCAAAATTCAATTGAGCATAAACTGTCATGGGGGTTTTTTGCCCCCCTTTTAACCCAACGCCCCCGTGACGGCTCAAAACCAAATTTCTTCCGGCGGGGCCAACCCCAAAAAAAGGAGGGTAAAACGGAAAACCCCCCCCCCAACCCCCCTTTTAAAAATGGCGGGGTGAAATTGAGCAAAAAAACCCGCCCAAAAGGCCAAGCAAAGCTCCATTTGCCTCCCATTTTGCCTTTGAATTAAAAATTTAAGGCAATAACTTTGGGGAAAAAAAATGTAAATGCAATTTTTCCCAAAAAGAACAAAAGTCATTTTAGAAACCCAAAAACTGTTCCATTGAGCCCCGCTTTTTTGACTAAGTAATAAAGATTCATGTTTACACCAAAAAATGGTTTCGAATCTGGTTTCAACTCGCTCAAGAGTATCGAGTACCTTACAAAAATTTCATTCATCTAGGTGTATTAGTTTCCAGAAAATTTGTCCCCATTGATGCATCCCGGATTTTTAACTAAGTCAATCAAAGATCTAAGGCACAATAACTCCAAAAAATGAAGTTTTCGAACTGGTTTCAACTCGTTCAAGAGTATCGGCCAGGAGTACCTACAAACAAAAATTTCATTCATTCCAGGTGCAAGGCGTTTCGAGAAAATTTGTCCCTATTGATGTATCCTGGGCGGATTTTTTTGCACCAAGTCGAATCAAAGATTCAAGGCAATAACCTGTAAAAAAAGTTTCTGAACTGGGTTTCAACTCGTTCAAGAGTATCGTCAGGAGTACCTCTACCAAACAAAAATTTATTCATCTAGGTGTAATAGTTTCCAGAAAATGGTCCCCATTGATGCATCCCAGTCAGATTTTTGACCTAAGTTTCAACCAAAGATTCAAGGGCAAATAACTCAGAAAAAATAAAGTTGAACTGTCCTCAACCTGTTCAAGAGTATCGTCAGGAGCACTTGCAAACAAAATTTCATTCATCTAGGTGTGTAGTTTCCGAAAGAAAACTTGTCCCCATTGTCCACTATAGAATATAAAAGAGAAAATGTGACGCTTTCCATGGAAACGTCAGAAAAATTGACATCCCAGAAAGCTGGAAAATGACTGATGATGTAGTCAGACATGGTTCACGACATTGGCTGCAAAGTTTGGTCAAAATATTTCCAACGGTTTATGAGATATGACCGACGGAAGGACGACACGGACGGACAGGCGGTTAAGGGCAGATACCCGCCATATCAGAAGGGGTACAAAAAAAAAAATACATTACGCCAAAGAAAATGAACTACTGTAGCGGCTTGGAACATTGGGGCTCATACTGAGCAGTGTCAATCAAACGAGTGTCACCACTGGTGGAGCTTAACACCCCACGACGCTGGTAATGAGCGGAGGGCGCAGCCGGTGGAGACCACAGTAGTGATGTGCAGTAGAGAGATGCTGAAGTTCAGCACGCTAGCAGGCGCTAATCCAAACCTAAAGTTATAACCGACGCTAGCTGCTTATTTGAGCAGGTTTTTTTTTGTGTTATCTGGCGACTGTCTGCAGGGACAGGAGGTGCAGAAGACAGCCCCGCTGCCACGAGCTGTCGTCAGGATGGGTTGTACAGCAGAATGTGCCAAACAATCAACTTCACCCGTCGTCGGAAACATTCAGCTCATTGTGTGTTTGTCAGATGCACTGCATTGGCAGTGATAAGCTTCCGTACGTTAGCAGGTGAAGTTATCGCTACAAAGCACATTCACTGTTTTGGCCCAACCATCACCGGACAACAGTTCGACGCGGGCTGTCCCTCTGCATTGACAGTCACCAGATACACAAGAAACTACACTCACCGCTTGGGCAGCTAACGGCTAGCTATAACTTTTAGATTGTGATTAGCGTGACGCTAACGCGCTGAGTTCAGCATCTCTGACTGTACACATCACGGCAACAGTACATCCTCACAAATCCACACAGTGAGTCAATGCCCGGCAGGCAGTTATAGCCTAGTTTAAGAAGCACAGCTGAGCTGATGTTACCAACTTGTCCAGCAGAAGTACAGCAGCCTTCATGTTAGCAGCCTTCCTCCGCCACAAGTAGAAAAACCACACGGATGTGAGCCACGGGGTTTTTTTTCAAAGTCCTTCATTTTATATCTCAGGCACCTCTATCTTCACAATGTTGCAGCAGCTGGACGTCGCCCACCTGGCTAACCTCCGCCAGGCTAGCCCTCCGCCGCCCCGGGGCGCCCGGTGTTGCCCGGTGGTGGTGAACTCCGGGGGCAGCTCGAGGGGGTCTAAGCCCAGCATTTCCCCCCAAGGGTTTTTTTTCTTTTTTGGTACGATGTTTTTTTTATCCCTGGTTTTGGCCCTGGCACCACCATGTTGGGAGGTTGTTTTTCCCAGGTCTGTCCCTTTTGGGAGAGGGCGTTCCCCCGGGGGAATAGCAACCGGGCAGTCACAGAAGTGGGAAAAAGGACCCACCTTCATGAGTTTGAGTCAATTAAATTTTTGGGGGATAAGGTGGAAAAATGCCATGAAAAAAAACCCTTGTTGTGCTTAAACCTTAAAACAATAAGGGGAGGGAGGATTTCATTGTCACTTTGAAATTGAATTGTCAATTGCCAAATGCATTTTCACATTTTCATGATGAAATTAAAAATTGAATCTGCCATTTTGCAATTGAATTGCTATTTTGCCAAATGAATTGCATTTTTGAAATAAAGGGTGCAAGAATGTTATGATAATGATGGATCTTCTAATATCCATCTTTTTTATTCCTGATTGTCATTGATTATCAAACTGAATTGAAGATTGCATTGCCACTTTGCACATTTAAATTGTCAATTGCCAAAAACATTTTCAAATTACATATGACAAAATTAAAACATTGAATTGCCATTTTACCAATTGAATTAAGTATTTGAATAAGGCAACTCTATGCTTCCCTATATTTATATCAATAGGATGACAATGGCCCGATTACTGTAGATGCTTTTTTATAGTTAGGTAATGAATCTTCAAATTTAATGGCATTCTTTCTTTTATAGAATAATATTTTTTCAATTCTATATCAAGCAATTAAAAAGTTTTCGAGAGGATGTTTCAAACAGGAATGCAGTATAAAGGATGTAAATTTGCACGCTCACAGTCCAAATCTTCAACTTTTGTCATTGTTGCTAGTACCAATCTCCCCAGTCGGGCCAAAGTCTTTTTAAAATTTTTAAATATCCGCCCCATCTTTTGATTCAGCGCCTTCCATAATTATTGGCCCCCCTGGTTAAGATGTTAAAAGCCTTAAAAAAAAAGTTTTTATTGCAGAAGATACCCACTAAAAAATGGAGAAAAAACCTTCAACTCAAGAATTTAAGGAAAAAAAAAAAAAATTTACTAAAAATATTTTTTTTTTTAAAACCCTGGGTTAAATTTAAATTAAATTTTTAACAAAACCAAAAAGGAAATTTTTAAAAATTTAATTGAAATTTATTTCCCTTTTTGTAAAATTTCACAGACCCATTTTTTACCCAATTTACGGGGAAAAAAGAACACACTTCCGGGTTTGGGTTAAATTGTGGAAGGTAAAAAGGCCACTCGCCTGCACCTGCCCATATTACTGTCAGGGGAATCATAAAGTTTAAAACAACGGGAACATTTAAAACAAGTTTTGGACGGGACGCAAGGTTTTTTTTGCCACCACGCACAGGAGGAGGATGGTAAGAGAAAAAAGGTTCCCCAAAGCTCACTGAAAGAATTGCAACAAATGGTAGCATCTTTTTCACAAGTCCCCAAAAACAACCATCAGGCCATCTACATGCCAACAAGCTTTTGGGGGGAGGATGCACAAAAAAACCTTTTTTTCCTAAAAATGCAAACGCCGGGAGTTCGCTAAGCGTTTTGGGGACTTCAACTGGGACCGTGTTTTCAGATGAACGAAGAGTTTTTGGCAACAAACCCCTTGGGGGCCCCGGGAACACAAAAGATGAAAAGCAGAAAAGCACCCCATGCCCCTGGAAGTATGGGGAGGACATGATGCTGGGGGCCTGTTTCTTTCCAGAGGCCCTGGGAACCTTTTGGGGTGCTGGCATCATGAACGTTTTGAAATACCAGGACATTTTTAAATCAAAATCGGGGCCCTTTGCCCCAAAAACGAAGAGGGGCGCACTCCCCCTTTCAAAGATAATGCCCCCAAACATGAGCCAAACACAGAAATGGTTCACCAGAAAAGAATGTCTCCATGGCCATCTCAGCCCCCGACCCAACCCCATTGAAACCGGAGGAGCTGAAGAGGAGAGTGCAGAGGAGAGGACCCAGGTCGCTGGATGATTTAGAGAGTTTGGGCAAAGAGGAATGGTCGAAGATCCTTTTTCTGTATTCTCCCATTTTTGGAAACATTATGGGAGAAGATTAGGTGCGTTTTGTTAAAAAGGTTTTGAAAAAGTAAAATTTGGGGGTGCAAAATTGTGGAAAACATGATTTGATGTAAAGAATTATTTTTAATGTAAATTTTTTTTTCCCACGAATAAATGCACTTAATTAAAGGTTGATTTTCCGCCATTTGGTCCTATATTATTTAAAAAAAAACGAATTTATTAGGAAAAAGAACACATTTTAACCCGGGGTCCCAAAATTCGGAGGGCGCTGTTTATATGAATTGTTTTAAACCGTGTGGTATTTTGATAAGAGACATGTAGCTTTTTTCCCTCATCTTGTTGTTCAGGTCTCGAATGCCCAACCTACGTGGCACTCGGCAAAACACAATGGAGGTAAGATGGTGGAAACCCGGGAGTATAAGTCACATGACCCCCGAACCCAGGAAGATGGGTTTGATGGGAGGGGGAATGCATCAATTAATTATTATTTATTTATAAAAAAAAAATTTTTCCCTTGCTCTGAAAGGTCGATGTAAAACCGGATATTGAACTTAGGTCCAAATGCCCCTTTTTATCCACAATAGTCAAAAAAACAATATATTCACAGGTCTATTTAAGATAGCTGTGTTGGGAACTTTTTTCCGGGGGGTTTCCCAGTCATTAACCGTTTTAAAAAAATTGAATATTTAGGGTTAATTTACAAAAAAAAAAACCACCAGGCATGAGTACCATACACAACCTCCATTTTTTTTTTTTTGACCAGAATGAAAAAAAAGGGGACAAATTTTGGGGTTTTATGAGGAGAGGGGGGTTTGAATGATGAAAATTTGGATGGGAATTTTTAAAAAAAAAATTTTTTCAGAATTCCGCTTTATTCTGTGCTCTTCCCCGGGCCCTTCACTCGGGCCTATCTCTTTACCCACTTATGTTCTCTTTTTTTTAGTTTTTTTTCCATCAAGAGGCGGAACAAAAGGTTTTAAAGTTGTTAGACATTAATTAGTGATGGTAGAACCGGAAAGGAGAAAAATGTTAACACAACATCTGTTTTTAAATAAAAAGGTTTTAATAATTTTTTAAAAAAAAAATTTTTTTTTTTTTTCTTTTTCAAGTGTATGGGGGGGTTAAATTTTTAATTCATTTTAGTGTTTAACTTGATTTGGTGAAAATTACCCTGAAAAATTTTGAGAAACAAAAAGTTTGGGTGGGGGTAATTGGGGTTGGGGAGGGGAGGGAAGTTTGGGGGGTAGGTTTAGGGGAAGGGTAGGGGTAGGGAAACCCCGTGAGTTAGGGGTTGTTTGAAGGAGGGCAGCACCCGTGGTTTGGGGAAAGGGTTTGCACAGGGGAAAGGGTAGGGAAAACCTTTAGTTAGGTTTAAAGGAAGGGTAGGGGAGGGACAGCATTCCCCGGAGTTGGTTGGGTTGGGGGATAGGGGGGAAGCATTCCCGTGAGTTAGGGTTTGGGGGATGGGGAGGGGAAAATCTCAGAGTTAGGGGGTTAGGTAGGTTTGGGGTTTGGGGGGGAAGATTTTAGGGTTTCTAGGTTGGGATTGGAGGGGTAGCATCCCCTTTAGTTAGGTTAGTTGGTTGGATATGGGGCGTTGGATTGGAACACAGGGTAGGGAAAACACCTGTAGGGAAATTAGGGTGGTAGTGGTTTTAAAAATTCAGGCTTTAAAATTTCAAAACCCAAATAAACCGTTGGAAGAGGGAATTAAAAATCCACCGGGGCAGTTTTTGAAAGGAAAAATTAGCCCGGAGTTACTTGCAGGTTTCGCAAGAAAAAAACTTTTAAAAGGGCCCCATTCAAAAAAAAAAAAATTTTTAAAACTTCTCAAGAGGGAAAAAAAAACCACCCCTTTTGGGTTTAAAATTTTAAAAATTAGGTTTTTTTTTTTAAAATTAAATTGCGTTAAAGAAAAAAGCAGGGGGTAAAATTGAAAAAATTTTCAATAGAAATAAAGGCGGATGGTGAAAGTTTCCCCAAGTTTTCGGCAGTAAATTTGTAAGGGGGGAAAAAAATCAGCCAAAAAAGGGGTTTTTAAAAACCCCCCCATAAGGCCCCTTAAAATTTTTTGGACCAAGAAAGGGGGCCCTTTTGTTTGGGTACTTTTTAAAAAAGTAAAATATGAAAATTGGCAACAAATGAGCAAATAAAAAGGGGGGAAAAAGCAAAACAAAGAAAAAAATAGCACCAAAAGGGGGAATTTTTTGTTAGGCCAGGGGGAATAAGAGGCCCCCCATCCACGGGGCCCGAGAGGACACGGTTGGGTTTACCCGAGACTTTTGGGCAAAACGGAAGGCGCCCACTTTCCTTTAGGAATCCTTTATGACCCCCCACCAAGGTTGGAATAATGAGCTAACTAAAAAAATTATAAAGAATTTTGGGGAATTAAATTAAAATTTTTTGGGGTAGGCAAATTCCCAATTTTATTTAAAAAGAGTCCAATTGGGAAAAAAGGGTTTTTTTGAAAAGGAAAGGTTATGGGCCCCCCACCCGGGTTTCGGTTCCCAAACATTCGCAAATGCCCCAGATTTCAAAGGTATTCCACCATAAGCTTCAGGTTAGCCGGAAATTAAAAATTAAATTACTTTTCTAAAAAGGGAGTTTTTACAAAAAATACCAGGTATTTAAACAAAAAGCCCGGAAATTGATTTTTTTTTTTTGCCAGGTTATATTTACTAATGGAGACCTGAACCTATTTATTCGGAACCCCCCCGCATTTTTATTCGGAAATTTCATAAAGAAAAACCATAAAACCCTTTGGGAATTTTCCCCAAAAAAGGGGTTGCCCCCTTTTAAAACCCAAATTTATCAAAAATTTAAGGTCCAGGGTTTTAAAAACCCCCCCCCGAAACCAATTTTTTTTAAAAAACTTGCCCAGGGTTTAGCGTTCGTGCGATACAATTTGGGACTTTTTCCTGCACCAAGTTCTCCCAATTTCAAAAGTGCTGGTCCATTTTAAATTCACATATAAAATTTTTTGTTTTTTTCTTTTTTCCCTTTTTAAAACCCAATTTTTACTGGTATTAAACTTGGTAATTTAAAAGGGAATTTTTTTTTTTTTTGGGGGTTTAAAAAACCCCATTTTTATTTGGTTGGCAAATTTTTAAATTTCTTATGAAACATTTAAAAAAAAGCCACCGGTGACCCCAAAGGGGGAAAAATTTTTTAAAAATAAAAATTTTAATTATATTTTTTTTCTCGTAAAAAAAAAAAAAATTTTTTTTTTTTATCGTTGCTAAGAAAAAATTTAAAGTAAAAAATTTTTTAATTTACTTTTTTGGGGTTTAGCGGGCCCCGGGGGTTTCCCCAACCAAGCCCCGGTTTTTATTAGGGGAAAAAGAGTTGGGGCCAAACCCCTGTTGAAATTTTTCCAATTGAGCTTGGAAAAAAGGAAAATCCATCGTTTACTAAAAGAAAATGGGTCCGGGCAAAAAGTTTAAAAACCCCGAATAATTGATTTTGCCCTTTTAAACAGGGGGTTTCTTTGTGCAACATTAAAAAGCTGGGTTTTAAGGGCCTTTTTCAAAAACCGAAAAATTGTCCCAAGCTAATTTACCTTTGTTGGGATAAATTTTTTGTTTTTTGGGTTGCAATAAGGGGTTTTTAAGTTTCATGAAACATGAAACTCTTCGTTTTAAAATTTTTTCAAAATTTTTTATGCGTTCGGGAGAAAAAAATTTTTAATTTTCAAAATTTAGCGCAAAAAAAAGGTCCAAATTTTAAAAATTGTTAAATTCCCGGTTTTATTATGGTTGAGAACATCCCGAATAAAAAAAATTTTTCAAACACGGAAATTTTTGGGGTTTTTCCCCAAACCCTTAACCCGGTTAATTTTTTTAAAAAAAGTGGGGATTTCAAGGGGTTTTATTCGGTTTTTTTGAAAATTTTTTTTCCCCCCCTTTTCTGGGTTTTAAATTTTTCCCAAATTTTTTTAGGGGGCCCCTTACATATCCATTAAAAAGGGGCGAAAAATTTTGTAAAATCCCTCTTTAAACAAAAGCCCGTTTTATTAAAAGAAAAAGTTTAAAAAAAAACTGAAAATGAAAATTTTCCCTTTTTTCCCAAAAGGCTTTTTCAAATTTATGGGGCCAAGGGTTAAAAAGGGGAAGGGCCGACTGGCACCCCTTTAACACAGAATTTTCTATTGGGAAAAGCTTTAGGGGGCACCCCTTTATCCCAAATTTTTTTAATAAGGTTCTGGGAGATTTTTTCTCCCCAAACTTTCGCTTAATTTGGTCAAATGTCCCAACTAAAAATTTAGGACCCTTACACAAGACTCTTTACCAAACGGGGGTTTTTAAAGGCGGAGGGTTTTTCTTTTCCCGGAAAGCAAAAACTTCCCGAATGAAAATTTTTTCGGGGACAAAGGTTTAAAATTTTTTTTCAATTATTTTGGGTTTTTAAAAAAAAAACCCCAACCTATGCCAAGGACCCCTATATAGAGTTGGTTTTAACGAACGGGAAGGGGTTTTTCCCTTTTTTTCGGGGCCATTTTTAAAATTTCAACAGAATTAACGGCTGTTTGCCCAAGGGCACCATTTTGCTGCCTTTTAAATGACCTTTTCCCCCGCCAGGGGGGATCAGTCAAAAAGGCTTCCCTTTTTATATGGATTAGGTATTGTTGAAAAACTTTTTAGCAGGGTTTTTTGAAGTTTTTTGGCCCCTTTTTTCAAGACAGTTAGCAATTATGGTTGGGGCCCCGGCCCAAAAAACAAATCCAGTAAAGGGCTTCGCCTGTCCCCAAAAAATTTTTTCCCCTTTTCCCCCCAACTTTTTTTGATTTTGCGCCATTGAATGCCTTTTTAAATTAAAATTAGGGCATTTTTTTTGAAATTTACTTTTTTATGAAAACCCCCAAGGTTGGGATCTAATCTTTATTGAAACCCCCCCTTTAAAAACCTTTTTTTCCAACATTCAAATTTTGGATTTAATAAAGAAGTTCCACTTTCTTGAAATTTTTTTGCTTTAGCCCTTTTTCCCCGTTCCCCAATTTTAGGGCCCTTTCACCAAAAAATTTTTTTCTCCCTTTTTTTTTATTAAAAGTTTTTCCATTTCTTTGGGAAATTCTTTTTCTTTGTAAAACCCCTTTGTTTATGTGTTGAAAACTTTTTTGTTTACCCTTTTAAAAAATCCCCAAATATTTCGAAATTGGGGAAATAAGAAAGTTGCACATCCTTGGGTGAGCTTTAAAACTAACCCCCGATTTTTTTTAAACAAAGGGGCGATTTTTCTTTAATTATGAGTTTTTTTCCCCTTTTTTTACCTTTTTTTCCTTTTTTCATTAACCCCCCCGAGGCGCTTTTCATTACTCGGGTTTTTAGGGGCGGTTATTTCTTTCCTTTGTATTTTTAGCCCCTTGAAAAATTCTGAAAAACCGGAATGGGTTTTGAACCTATTAAGAAAATTTAAAAAACAATCTCGGTAGGAAGGGTCTTAAATGGAAAAAAGTTTTTAGGGTGTGCCAGGAAGGCGGGAAAATTTAACCCCAGGGTTTAGAGCCGGCTTTAAAACACAAAAATTTTCACAAGACACCTGAACCCCAGACCAAAAATTCATTCCCCGTTGGAGGGAGGAGGAAGGTTTAAAATTTCCTTTCCCAATGGGGGTATTTTTTTAATTAACCCCCCAAACGGGGAAAAGATCCCCGGGTTTTAGTTTTTTCCCCAAAAAACAGCATCTTTGCCCATTTTCACCCAATTCTGGGAGTAAAACGTAGCTCTTTGGGGAAAAGGTTTGTGTTTTTCGGAGTTTACGGCCCAAAAATTTAAGCATTTGCTAGGGGTTTGGAGGTTTGTGAATCCTTTTTCCCTCCAAAAAGGCGGGACTTCAATTTTTAAGCTTGGGGGAGGGGGTTAGGGGCCTTTAATTGGGTTTTTTTTTTTAGATTCAAGGGGCAAAACATCGCTTCTCAGGGGAAAAAATTTTTCGTTTTGGAACGGGAAAATAAAGTTTCCCCTTTTTTTTTTTAAATTCCCCTCCTTTTATCTAGAGGTTTGGGTTTTAAAAGGCCCTGTTTTGTTAGGAAATCTGGTAAAAACAAGGCATATCCCGACGGTCTGAGTTTAGGGAACGGGAAGTCCCCACGTAGGGGGGGGGCAACCCCTTTCCTTAAAACCCTAGAAATTGGGGGGGGGCAAAATTAAATTAGGGGTGGGGGGGCCTGGGGTTTTTTTTGGGCAGAGGGGTGAGACTTTTTAATTTGCCCTTTTTTTACATTCATGCTCTGTTGTTTGGACGGTCGCCCGGGAACGGGTTTTATTACCAAATTTTCCCCTGAACTTGACTTGTTCATCTCTTTGGCTGCCTTTCTGAGGAGGTCCTTTTTTTATTATCATTTCTCCTTTTTTTCCCCGGAGGGACACCCCCGGGGAACTTAGGCCTCATTCTTTTGGGGGAAGCAGGATAGCCCGACGCCCAGTGGAGACTGATTGTGGCCCCAAGTAGGGGAGTTTCGTGGTCCCCGGGTGACCCAGGGGAGGCTACACCGAGGATTCTAAAACTTGTCACAAAACCCCTCCTAACACAAAAAGGGGGGAGGAGGGGGTTGGGGTGGGATCTCATCACCGGCCAGGGAGGATTCATTTGAGGGTTTTTCTGACTGAACTAAAGAGAGGCAGGTTCCAACAGGGGGAAATTTAAAAAGGTTTGAACTTTTTTCTTCCCAATGTTCCCAATTTGCCGATCTCGGAGAGGTTTTAGCAAGCAAAGGCCTGACTTTACTCTCCTCATCGAATTGAAAAGATCAATTCCACCTGAGTACCACTTAGGGGGGTTTATTATACTCGCTGTCGGCCTGAAAGGCCCCCGGGGGGAATATATTAGGAGGTCGGGTTGGATTTATTACCCCAGGTTCTGCGAGCGGGTTTTTTTCTGTAAAAAAAAATGGCGCCTGAGACCGTATTAATTACAGGGGTTGAATAATATCACATTAAAAAACCAACCTTTCTTTTATAACCCGTTGAACCCGCAGGGGGCGCTTTTTTTAAGCCAGACCTCCTGAATGCTTATAACTTTGGGTTTGGGGTTCGTGAGGGGGACGAGTGGAAACGGGGATTTAAAGATGAAGGACTAAATATTTGTCATGTCTTTGGGGTTGGGTTTAAAGTCTGTGTTCCAGGCACTGTAATGCCCCCCGAGAGATGTTGGGGATTCGCCCTTTTTCACCTTGGACGAACCCCGATTTTTCTTCAACCTCTCGAGCATAAACAACATGTAGCAAGTGCTTGAGGGCCCTTTTTTCCCTTTTTTTAAAGCTGCCCCGGTTTTTTTTTGGGGGGCCCCCTGGATTTGCACAGTTTGGCTTTTTTTGGGGGT
>JAFJMP010000286.1:0-16971 GCA_029692085.1 Gymnothorax javanicus | reverse complement strand
AACTGGCCCGTCATTCTGCCGAATAGTCTTACTAAACTAGTTAATCGTCTGATTGTTAATCAAGCAAAGGGGAGGTTTCTGCCTCGCCAAACTAACCTCCGACTGCGTCACTGTGTTTTACTATGAATTATTCACAGTAGCTCATTGAAACTATCATGGGAGGAGGGTATATGGACATTATAAAAACAGTGTAAAGTTTTTTTTTTTTTTTAAATCACCACGGGTTATTGAAGGGGAACGTTTAAGTAGCAGTGGGAGGGCAAACAACTGCGGCATCAGCGACTTCACTGCATTTTATACAGTAATGGGCGAGTAGCGTTAATGTTTGCCCTCCCACCGATAATTTTGACATTTTGCAGGCCATTGATCCAAAAAAAAACTTCACAGGCAACCCATTCATACCATTTTTTAATATCAATGCAAAACCTAATGTTTGTTGAACATAATTGGGTGAAATTCAAAGCATTTTCCATTAAAAAAAAGGCCTAGGGCGCTGCTGTACTTCAGAAAAGGGGTTGATGACTTTAGCATCAATTATTTCGGTTAGGGTACCCTAATGGATAATTTGGCCAGGTTTATTTCTGAGTAGACTGCATTTTCGAAAATGCCCTCAGGCTTCACCCCCCAATTTTCACAATGGGTTTTGTTGATAAATGCTGAAATCAGCCATTTTTGGGACCCTGTGGCTCTGAGACCCTTTCCTGTAAAGGCGTTGGACTTGTGGCAAACTTTTCGTCTGTGTCTTCTGTACTTACCTGCAAAAAATCATTACAAAATAATAAAAACTTTTTTCTCAGCAACTCAAGACATGTTGTCATTTTATTCATTTGTATTGCCCATGCCTATTTAATAGCTCCACTACCGCTCAAAAGTTTGGGATCACTTGGAAATTTTCTTGTTTTCCATGGAAACACACATGAAATTAGCCTGAATAGGAAATATAGCAAATGAACAGAACATGCTGACATTGTCTGAGTTAGAAATAATGATTTTAATGGAAATGATGAATATGTACTTCAAACTTTGCCTTCATCAAAAAAAAACCACCTTCACTGTTGATACTGAAACTGGTGTTTGACGGAAACTATTTAGCGCAGCTGCTAGTTGACAACCTGTGAGGCATCTTTGTCTTAAACTACACACTCTCAGATATTTGTCTTCTTGCACAGTTGTGCATCGGGGCCTCCCACCCTTTTTTCTGTCCTTGTTAGTGCCAGTTTGTGCTGCTCTCTGAAGGGAGTAGTTGACAGCATGGTAAGAGATTTTAAGTTTTCTGTTTCTCACATTGAATAGCCTTCTTTTCTAAGTACAACAATAGACTGATGTGTCTCTAAAGGAAGTTCTTTCTTTCTGGCCATTTTGAGCCTGTAAACAAACAAACAACTGCTGATGCTTCAGGTACTAAACCAACCTCAAGAATGCCTTGCCCCTTTTGCGCTCCCTTATTAGTTCAACAGTTCTCAGCTGTGCAACACATTTGCAAAAGGGTTTTCTAATAATCAATTAGCCTTATAAAATGCTTACTTTGGATTAGCAGCCATACCAGGAGATTGATGCAGAGGACTGACAGTTGCTGATAATAGGCCTCTATGCAAAAATGTAAATCATTCTTTGAAAATCATCTGATTAATTTTAATCGTTTGTGAAATGGAAAAAAATGTTTGTGAAATGCATGAAAATGTATTTTTCTTTGGAAAACAAAGAAATTTGCAAGTGATCCCAAACTTTTGAGCGGTAGCGTACGTGATCGCAGGACTGGAGGTGTCTGGCTTAGACGGGGAGACACACTGTGATTTGCCCAATACCTATACCCAGGAATCTATGCCAGTGCATGAGGGAAATATTCCATGCCAAAAGGATTTTCAGAGGTGGCCTCATTTGGGAGATGTTCACTTACCTGAGATTGACTCCGAAGTTGAGCTGTTGATTGGAACAAATGTACCAAAGGCACTGGAACCACCGCAAGTCATCTGTAGTGTGGACGATGGACCCAATGCCATTAAGACTATTCTGGGTCGGACTGTTAATGGACCACTGGGAGGAGACAGTGGTGATGGAATGGATGTTGCGACCGTTAACAGAATCTCAGTCCTGAACTAGGAGCTTTGGCAGCAGCAGTTCAAAACAGATTTCCCAGAATGTGGTTATGATGAACAACCTGGTCAGTCAAGAGAAGATCAAAGGTTCATGAAGCTGGTCCAGGATTCAGCCAGACTTGTAGATGGCTATTACCAGGTTGCATTGCCTGTGAGGAAAAGTTGTGTGAACATGCCGAACAACAAGAAGGTGCACAGCAGCTTTGTCATGGGAAAGTCCAGGGTGGCTCCTTTGAAGTCGGTCTCAATACCTCGCATGGAGCTTACAGCTGCTACTATGGCAAGACGCTTGGACACCTTTTGGAAAAGGGAGTTGCACGTCAGTAATAGAGTCAATGTTTTGGACAGACTGTAACTCTGTACTAAAGTACATAAAGAACGAGACTTAAAGGTTCCGTACCTTTGTTGCTAACAGGGTCTCAGAAATACTCCAAGTATCACAGCCATCTCAGTGGAGGTATGTAAACACCCTAAGCAATCCTGCAGATGTGGCCTCCAGGGGGCTGAAGGCGGATGTGTTTCTGAGGAGTGAGACCTGGTTGGCAGGACCTGCATATCTCCTGCATCCTGAACAGGAGTGGCCTGTGAGTCCAGATTGTTTGGGCGAACTTCTGCCAAACGATCCAGAAGTCAAGGTCAGTGTTGCAGTGAATGCGGTGCAGACCTCAGAGGACATTGAGGCAACCACTCGGCTGATCCATCATTTTTTCTCTTGGACCCATTTGGGAAGGGCTGTGGCTTAGGTTATTAGGCTAAAGAACTTGCTGCGGTGTCTTAGCCAGAAGAGGAAATGGTCTGACACAGCCTCCACCCAGGCTGACTCACGGGAACAACGAAGATCTTCCTCAGAGCAGGGAAATGGAGTGGTCAAGGACCTGGCATTGAGAGATTTGCTCACAGTAGATGAGTTGCTGGATGCTGAAAAGGAAATCATCAGATTTTGCCTGAGGAAGAGGTTTCCTGATGAACTCTCCAGTCTACAGAGTGGCCGAAGTGTGAAAAAGAAAAGTCGCATCTTCAAGCTTTCTCCTGTGCTGGAGGATGGTATCCTGTGGGTTGGTGGACGATTAAGTAGGGCGGCTCTACCTGAAGATGCGAAACATCCTGCTATCTTGACCAAAGAGCTCCACAGCTCAGACATTATCCTAAGGCACATACATCAACAAGTTGGTCATGGAGGGCGCAACTACATGTTCTCCAAATTGCGTGAAAGGTGCTGGATTCCAGGGGTTGGCATAGCCATAAGGAGGATTTTGTCAGTGTGTTGTCTGCCAGAGGCTGCAAGCTGTTCCAGGGTGCCAGCTGATGGCAGATCTTCCTGTGGACAGGGTTTGTCCAGATGAAGCTCCATTCACCAGAGTCGGTGTGGACTACTTTAGACTTTTTGAGGTCAAGAGCCGGAGGAGCGTGGTAAAAAGATATGGAGTCATATTCACCTGTTTAGCAATACGAGCTATCCATATCGAAGTGGCTCCTTCTCTGGATACAGATTCTTTTATCAATGCACTACGAAGATTCATGGCAAGGCGTGGCCAAGTCTGGGAAATTCGACCAGATAATGGAACGAACTTTATTGGAGGAGAACGTGAGCTAAGAGAGGCTATCAGAGGTTGGAATCAAGCTCAGATAAATGGTGTTCTTCTTCAGAAGGAGATAAAGTGGGTTTTCAACACTCCAGCTGGATCGCACCATGGTGGCGCCTGGGAAAGGTTGATCAGATCTGTGCGGAAAGTCCTGAATGCCATCCTTAAAGTGCAAAATCTTGATGAGGAGGGACTGCACACTGTCCTCTGTGAGGTGGAAGCCATCATTAATGATCGTACGATCACCAAGGCCTCAACCAACCCTAATTATCTGGAAGCTTTATCACCTAATCATCTCTTGCTGTTGAAAACCTCCCCTTCCCTACCACCAGGGGAATTTCAAAGAGATGACATCTACGCTCATCAACGCTGGAAGCAAGTTCAGTATATGTCCAATCTATTCTGGAAACGATGAACCAAGGAATATTTACCACAGTTGCAGGAACGTCAGAAGTGGACTGGTATTAAGCGTAACTTTGTGGTGGGGGACATCGTGCTTATTGTGGATGAGACGGCACCCCGAAACTCATGGGTCATGGGAAAGGTCATCCAGACCTTCCCAGACAGAAGAGGGTTCATGCGACGGTTGCTGATCAAGACCAAGACCAGCTCCTTGGAAAGGCCCATTACCAAAGTCTGCCTTCTGCAGGAAGCGGAAGCCTGACCCCTCAGCTCTGAGGGGGCAATTGCTGGGACAGACTGACTTTGCTGACTGACAGTGTGACGTGGGTGGGTCAAGATTACTCCATGAAGCTGTGTTTTTGAACTTCTGGACTCGACTAGACTTGACTTGCATTCCAGGGAGAAGAGCACGTTGATGAATTATACTGATGGACTATAAACAAGGGCAATTGTGGATTTCGTGATTTCATGTTTCTTGTTTATTTTTTATAATGTAATTATTACAGTGATAATAATTAGGGGCTGGGTTGTAGGTGCCATGTGCTGGGATGTTGTTGTTTATGTTTGTGTTGGTTTCAGCTGTTAGTTTGACATCTTTTGCGCATGTCACGGGGGGTGTGGTCAAGGAGCAGTAATTGAGTGATTGAATGAATGGCATTATATTCACCTGTTCACTGCGACGGCTGCATGGAGAGGGGGTGAGTAGGGAGAGCGTATTTTTTGTTGACCGCTAAATCTGACTGCAAACTGAGCATTTTGAACATCTTGCCGTGCCTTGCCTTGTTTGCTTGTTTGTTCGGCGTTGGAAATAAATTCAAACATTGTTGGAAACACGGAAATGGCTTTGTCGTTTGTGCGGCGAGTCAGCTGGGCAGTGCTCCCTCACTTAGCCTCTCAGTTACTTCGTCTTTTGTTTGGAGTCACTATAATAGAGATTAAGTTTGTATAATCAATACATGGGAAGTCATACATGACCTATATATTGGTTGTGTTAAAGTTGACCTCAGATGACCTTGAAAGGTCAAACTTGAGGTCAAAGCAAAATGTTACAATTTTCAAAGGCTTCTAGGCTTGAAAATATTGAAGATCTGGAACGTGTATTAAACACTTACAGAAAGTCATATATTAAATTTCTTTTGGTGGCCTTGAACTTGACCTTGGGTGACCTTTGAAGGTCAAACTTCACATAGTAAAATTTCAATGACTTCTAAATTTCAATGACTTCTATCACCTAAACTATCATGGATACAGCTTAAGTTTGTATTGTGGGCATATAGGAAGTCATGTATGAAGTTTCATTTGGTGACCTTGAACTTGACCTTCAGTGACCTTCAACAGCCAAACTTTACAGTGAAATTTCAATGACTTATATCAGCAAAATCGTTACAGATGGAGTCTAGGTTTGTATTGGAGACATGTAGGAAGTCAAATATGAACTTTCATTTTGGGATCTTCATATTGACCTTTGAAAGTCAAACTTGACCGAGTGAAAATTCTATGACTTCTATCACTAAAAAGGTACCCGATAGTTTGTATCACAGACTTAAAGGAAGTCACACATGAACTTTCATTTGTTGACATTCAACTTGACTGTTAGTGACCTTTGAAGGTCAAACTTGACATAATACAATTACAATGATTTGTATTGCCAAAACGGTCACAGATGGAGCCTAGGTTTGTACTAGAGACGAATAAGAAGTCATATATGACCTTAAGGCTGTGCGATATGACCTAAATCTCATATCCCGATATAGGTTACCTTATATCCCGATAACAATATATATCACGATATAGCACAATTTCTGTAATTTTCATGAATAAATAGTTTCTATAAAATCACCACATGGAAAGGGCTATTTCTTATTGCATTTAGAATTATGTACTTGACAAATAAAAGGTACTTAATCATATTTTATTATTTTTCTCCTTTCATTTGTAACCTTTATGCAAATTTTCAATTCAGCAGTGAACTAAATCTACAATTTGACTGTAAAAGAGAAGTGTAATGATGGAAGGAGTCTATCGGCAATCTGTACATGCTTCCTGATGCTGGCGCATTTTTTCCCAGGCAACAATGGTGCCCTGAATGCACCATATGGAGCGACACTTTTACTTTTCTGTCAAAACTTGGCACTTTCTACACGCAGGTGTGTGCAGCTCCGGCAGAGGCTCTCTGCACCTCTCCAAAACCAGAGCAGCATGTAGGGAGATGCAAGGCTGTTTAGGTCCGCTAGACTTTGTTGTGCGACCTCCGTGTTTCGTGCCAGTTGATGAAGACAACACGATGCTGGTCTGCGTATCTATCGTGATGTTGCTGGCCCATCCCCAAATTCTGCATACTGCAAGCAGTCACTAAATTTTCGGTGAGAAATAAATCAAAACATTGCTTTGGAGTGAGCGTTTTCTAGAGAATGCAGTCGTGACTTCTTCTATTATCTGAGCTTCATTAGCACGGTTAATAAAATGACGCTGCCGTCTTGTTGTACGCCGTTTCTCAATATGCGTTCTTCTCTGTACTTCTGTTCTTGTGAACTTGAGAAACGTCATCCCTCTGAGACCATGTACTGTCTCAATTCAAAGTTTGCATCTCGACGAGAACAGTTACCAGTCCCAGAAGTGTTCTTGACACGCCCATTTTTCCGAGGATGCATCTGATGGTAACTTGTGTAAACTTGACAGCACGCTTATCCCAGAATTCTTTTCGGCATCTAAGCAGGAGCGGGACGCCCCTGAGAGAGAAGGCCAGGGTTACATTTCCCAAAAGCGTAGTTGCTAACTAAATTAGCAACTTACATAGTTCGTCCATTCACAGGCAATGGGTCCAACTATGTAAGTTAGCATCTGTGATTTCAGGAAATGCACCCCAGGATCGGTAAAGCTGCTTTCACACCGGACGCGAAACAAATTTTTTGCACGACAGATTTACATTCATGTCTTTGCATTGACTTTGAATGTAATCTGTCGGCATTCGTTCACTATTTCTTTGCCTGAAAATTAGCAGAATAGTATTTAGCTAAGAACTATTATCTGAGTACATTTGGAATATTGGCTGCTTTACGATGTTTTATGTTGAATATGCTCCAATGTTTTCGTAGTAGAGAAACTCCGCAACAGCCGGCGGAACGTAGCTAAGCTAAGCACCTTAACTAGCTCACGTTCACAGACCCCTTTTCCCCCACAGATAACATTACTGGGGAAAAAAAAGGATGATGGCGGACATAGTTTTAGGCAGAAATGGGAGTTTTGGGTGTCCAAAAAAAAAAAAAGTAGGGTGTCCACACCTGGGGGGGTGTGGGAGGGCTGGCCCCCCCACAGTTGGGGGTCCGGGGGTGTCCCCCGGGAAAAATTTGAAAAAATAGAACTTAAATGATGCATTCTAGTACATTCTGGAAAACTAAATACTACATTTTGACATGAGAAATGGGATTAGATTTTGCTTCTTTACAGTAATATATTTTCCTTTCTGCCAGACATTTTTGCTAATGCATCCTATATCCTTTCTTGCTTTGTTTAAATTTTATCTCTTTCTTTCTTTTCATGTAATGGCTTCTTTTCTTTGGTGACGGTTTCCAACTTCCCATTAACATCCACCTGTACCTGTTCCTGACTCACCTCACTCCAAACTTCACTGCACTTGCTTGTCTAAACCCTCTGTAGTTGGCACAGTGCTTCTATCTGCACCCCTAAACTGTGCACCTAAGTAGACTCTGAAATAGATTCTATTATCCTCTTCTTAGTTTTTAATTGAATATTGTATGCTTAATTGTTATCTGCATATTAACAACCAAATCAGCAAATTGATATATCCCTTTTATTCTTGCCATAGCATGTGCTACCTATAGCTAGGTCCCAAGGCCTTAGTATGTCAGACATACTGAAAGTGGTGAGGGAAGAAGCATGATTGTACTTAACTTAATGTCAATACTTATATCAAAATCAACAAAATTTTAACAGCATTGAATATTTTATTCATCAATGAAATTAAAAACATGAATGATGTACAGTCTATACAAATACATGTCTGCATTATGAAAGTGAAAAAATTAATAAGTCATGAAAATGATTAAACAATGATCAAATATTTAAACGACTAGATATGTAACTATCAAAATAATCATTGAATATTTATACTCAATGAGTATAAATTTTAACGCCAGGGGGACAGACCTATTGAACATCGATGGGCTTGCTTGCGAAACAGAACAAGACCGAACCCAACCGTCTGAGGGAGACTTATCGCAATTTCGTCGTCGCAATAGGCAGGGGTGCGTTTCCCAAAATCACAGATGCTAACTTGCATAGTTAGGCCCATTGACTGTGAATGGACGAACTACGTTAGTTGCTAATTTAGATAGCAACTACACTTGTGGGAAACGCGCCCCAGGTCGGTAAAGAATTTAATTAAGCAAAGATATCGACGGTTAAGTCCTCCATGGCATTATAATAGCGAGGTTTTACTGCACGTTCCCAACCCACAAGAAAAAATAAATAAATTAAAGAGTATTGAACTCGTAGCCTCTTCAAGCCATTGTGTAATTTTTCTTGTGAGTTCGCCTTTCTATTGTCAAAGTCAAGTTTGAGACTCAAACACTCAGCGCTGCCCGGCGGCAGCGGCAGGACGACAGGGGTCTAACAGGCGGCCATTCATTTACAGAAACGCGAACATATACCGATCGAACGTAACGGACAGCGGGAAATTGTATTTACGGTAAAATACTATAGCATTTTGAACAGACTACCCTTTAATCGTCAAGGTCCGTGCTCCCAGCATTTTGGCTCAGAAACTTGGTGGGGACAGACAGCACTGACAATTAATCATTAAGTTAACCTCAGCAAGTGACGTTCCACAGCAAGGTAGCCGGTTAGCAACTTCTTAATTCTCAAGGTTTTTTCCCAGGGATAAAAATCGGCTATCGCCTATCTGTCATGTCGTCAAACATACGTCCAATGCCCAGGTGAAATGTCTAATCCAGTTTTGACCAAAGAAGTCGATTGGCTCGGTCAATAAGATAATAAATAGCAAGCACTTGTGATGACTGACAGTGGGTAAGAGCCTCTAAAGGTCGAACTCAATCATGGAAAACCATCTCGCTTCATTCCCAGAACTGCATTCGTCGTCACATACTCACCTTTGAACAGGTAATCGTAGCGTTTGCTGAAATGAGCTCGCACAGTGCAGTTTAAAAAAAACTTGCCGAGCTAGATCGCCTGCAACTCACGTCACGAACAGGCCAATCAGCCTCCTTCCTTACTTGCCTTGGATACGGAAGACTGTTTCTTTGGCTGAATCCATATCTCCACCCTCTGGACTTGCAGACTGAGCCCTCACGGACTTCAGGCGTATGTAATGTGACGTCTTCACCATCATCACGTAAAGTCTGCAAGAGCGGGAGTCTGCAGCATTACAAAATGAGCTGGTAGACAGGCTTCGAGTCTGTTTCACGCGTTTCCGTGCAAATGCATATAGATTACCTCTGTAGCCAATATTTCTGTATGATGATGTTGAATTTTATATCTGGCCTACGTTTTTCAAGTAACGTTTTAATATTATAAATTTCTAATAAGTTTATGTGGTTTCGTGTGTGTGTGTGTGAATGTGCTTTTCTTCTGTCAGCAATTTGGAAAAATTAAAACATCACGTCTGTATTGCAATGAATTATGAGTAATTTCACTAGTGAAGTCTGCGCCCCAAGCGGACTCTCTGGAAGTCCGTAGAAACTCCGCTTGAGGCCCCTTGGGGAGTGGATCAATTGTGGGTTTGGACAGCCCTCAGCACTCCCGGGCTTCCCATGAACACGCCCGCAAAGTCCGCGAGTCTGCTAGTGCGGTGAAGTGCGGACATTTGGATGCAGCCTTTGCCTTAAAAGCTTAACTTGAGCCCCTGGTGCAAAAAAACACTTCCGCGAATTCATCAAGCTAGTTTGAAATAAAGACTGATGTGCTGTCGCACATTTGGCTTTCTTTGATATGACTTTCGCTCGCCTTTTATCAATACACAAGCACAGGAAAGTTTTTCCTTCATCCGAGTTGTAACCAAAAGATACAACCCACCCCCTCCTTTCCTTACCTCTCCCTGCTATGACATATCTCTCATTGGTTTTTTTCACGTTCATTCTGTTCGCTACAGAGCATCTCACCTACTAGATTATCTGATGGACTGTATTCTGTGGGCGCGCCCCGAATGCCATGTATTGTGCATAATTTTAATTATACCCCGGCCATCATTATTTAGCACAGAAACAAGACATATTTGATTGTTTGAATGGTTCTCCATATTTGGCTTAGTACCGTTCCATGTACCGTTCACGTTCAGTAAAATTGATGACTTGAAAATTGACGTGCCCCACTTGCTGCCGGTGAGCAGTCGCGCGCACATTCATCATCAATTATGTTTTTTGGAGTTACTTTAATTATGTCCACTGCATTACTCACACCCATCTCGATCGGCATTAGCTTACTTATGTCCTCTTGCTTATACACGTATT
The DNA here is from genome assembly GCA_029692085.1 of Gymnothorax javanicus. NCBI lineage: Eukaryota > Metazoa > Chordata > Actinopteri > Anguilliformes > Muraenidae > Gymnothorax > Gymnothorax javanicus. Next base: position 6,405 of record JAFJMP010000286.1, on the reverse strand, counting down.
TAGCACGGCTTTGAGCAAGCCGTCCACTATTTTTTTGGCCGTCTTTTTCGAAAATTGACCGTCAAAATGATGGCTGGACGGCTCGCTACCTAAAACATAGATGGCAGAGGAAGTCGCGGCTCACTGGCTGGCGTATTGCGTAATACCAACGAGAACGCATCGTCTCAAACCGTCGACAGCGTTCTGAGTGCTCATCGCTTTGGAAGTGCACTCTTCCTAGAACGACTAGCGAGAACGTTCCTCCCAAGAATGCAAGTTCGTTCTTAGCATTCTTGGTATTGAGAAATGGCCTAGTGATCGGTGATGTGCGACTCTCAGAACAAACCATGTCGATCACTACAGCATAGCTGCCGCACTTCCTCACAGGATTGAACTTAATGATAGTCCACCCAAAAACTATAATTTGAATATCAATTACTCAGCATTAGATGTCTTGAACAGACGAAGCTGTTTTTCACTTGGCGCAACTTTATGGCCACTGGAGAGTTTTGAAAAATTATCCTAATTCCTTTTCTCTGGAAGCAAATGGGGTCAGCCAGTAGCAACGGCAAAACTCCACAAAACGTCTGTTGACAAACTTTCAACCATTGTGGAACACATCGTCCAGTATAATCCAAGTCTGCTTTGTCCACTCCTATCCTCAGAACTCCAGAAACGCGGTTATTTTCCGCAAAAAAAAATAAAATGGTACACTTACGCTTCGAGCAATCTGGCGCATTCAACGGAAGTCCCGCCTCCCGGCTCGTTCCCAGAGACTAAAAGTTTTTGAAACAGGTCTTCTCCCTTCTCTCAAAAACTTTATTAACTTTCCTGTAAAGGCGTTGGACTTGTGGCAAACTCTTCGTCTGTGTCTTCTGTACTTACCTGCAAAAAATCATTAGAAAATAATAAAAACTTTTTTCTTAGCAACTCAAGAAATGTTGTCATTTTATTCATTTGTATTGCCCATGCCTATTTTATTCACAATTTACACTTCGTTCCAACTATTTCGGAATTGAGCTTGTATTTTGATACCAACATTTTGCCTGTTTTAGATACAATCGTAAATATATCGAGCTAGTGCGAACAGTTGCTTGTATATAGGCCACTGGAACAGGAGCTCGAGTAATTCTCTTATGCTTTGCAGTTTTTTACTGTAAAATGTCTTCTCATGGATCCGCCCTGCAAAAAGACCGGTTGTTGCTGCCCTCAATATACTTTCTTGGAGCGACTGTACAAAGGACGATACCGAAAATTCTTTCACTGAGTTTGACAGAGAAGAATGAGATTTGTCTAACAGTTGTATTAATCTTAATCCAAACGAGAGTGGCAGTAGCAGCAAGAACTGTCCTGTGTGTCCTGTGCACTGTTCTGCGCAGTGTCCTGTGTCCTGTGCACTGTTCTGCGCAGTGTCCTGTGCCCTGCGCGCTGTCCTGCACGGTGTCTTGTGTGCTGTCCTGTGTCCTGCGTGCTGTTCTGTGCGGTGTCCTGCGCAGAGTCCTGTGTCCTGCGCGCTGTCCTGCGCAGTGTCCTGTGTCCTGCACGCTGTCCTGCACGGTGGCCTGCGGCAATTGAGCAGTGTCCTGCACACTTGTAACAGGATAGGACAGTTTTATTTATTTAAATTTCATGCAGTCGGAGAGAGGTGATGGGTTTATATTTTTATCTTGAAAACAGCGACGTTCGAATAGCACACATCCTTTTAGATTTTAGTTTACCTTATTTGAATACCACACCTAATCGTGTTTTTTTCCTGTGATTTATGTCCTGTATTTATTCTGTGCTGTCAGAACATCCATGAAGCCATGGTATCTGGGGAACGCAAGTCTAGCCGGATGTGTCTTTGGAAATACTCTGCAATTTCCTTGAGACTCAGGCAGCTGTTGAAACTGAAGGTGTGCTATTTTGGTGAAGAGGATGTAAGTTATATTGTCTACTTGTAGTTACCAACAAAAAGTTCAAAGAGAGCCTGAGAAGACATTACCATAGATAAGTATGGACCATTATCTGCTTTGGACTCAGAATTGATGTATCATTGCGTATCCTCATGAGAAAATAGCTAGCATGTCTTCATAAATGTGAACATGCAGTCCAATACAGTATGTCCGAGCACCCAGTAATCTGCCATATACTTAGAGTTATAGGAAATTCCTCAGAATTACGTCATTGTAATGTTAAACCACTGCCATGTGCTTAGTTGTAAAGCGCTGTTTGTGTGTCCACCTTCTGTATGTGTGTCCACCTATAGACCATCAAATTGATTAACAAAACCAATGCTGCTCTGAAACTGGGGAAGGGAATCGAGGATGTGGACTTAGTTTTTGACGTATTGGTACCAGAAGTAAATATATGCCATGTCTAATTTTTAGAGCTTTACAACAAATTTGATTCTTGACTCTTAGTGCAAATTATATAAAATTTCTATCACCTAGTGTACCTACTACTTATTTGAAATATTATTGTGTTTAAGGTCACCATTGAAATATTGAGAAAACACGAGGGTGCCTGCCGCTACAGGGCTGTGATGTGCCTTGCCTCAGGAGGACCTACATGGACATAAATTTATTTCTGAGCAGGTTAAATTAAATGTGCACTTTCTGTCCATAATGTTAACATTTTTAAAATGTGGGATTAACTTTTGTTATTTATATTATGATTATTCTTTTATTCACAATTTTTTATGTAATGTAAATAGTAAATGTGTGTGATACGATCCTTCCTGCTGTGCTCAGTGTTCAATGACCAGCGATTTCGTTCACTATCAAAGAGACAGTATGGGCTCTAATTTCTTGGCGCAGCGCAGGGTGGCGCAGCGTGGCGTAGCGTGGCGCAGCCCACGCAGTGGTAATTTTGTCCGATGCAGCCCGCGCAGTGGTAATTTAGTGCGGTGCAACACCGTGTGCAGCCACTTTGGCAATTTGGTAGACGGATATGCGCCGAGATGGATGTGGCAGCGTAGAAGGGGGAGGTGTCACATATTCATCAAGACGCAGTGACAATTTCGTAGCAAAAGTCTCCGCTGAAGTTGCGCAGAAAGCTCGCCAGCTGCAACCTGGTTTACTTTCTGTGCAGTGGTAATTTGGCTGACCGGCGCACAGTGCGCACACGTCACCAAAACCTCACAGGCAGGTTTCCAGAATGTCAGGCACATTTCAATGCAATAAATAATTATAGCAACCACTATTTAATGTAACTATCTGAATCAGCACATAAATGAGAGTATCTATATCGATTGTCCTGATGTCAGATCAAAGAGAGAGAGAGATGTACATGTGGGCGCGTGAGTGCGTGTGTAGGCTATGTGGGTATGTGTCCTTCAGCTGCTTTCACACCGGACGCGAAATGAATTTTTCGCACGACTGACAACATTCAAAGTCAATGCAAAGACGCGAATACACGAGAATGTCCCGAAACAGGAGCAGCATGCGCTATTCAATATATTGAGCAGGTTAGTACTCGTGATTGATCCGGTTGACGTAGCCTATAAGCTACAGCGCGGAGCTAAAATCTACAAGGATGTGTGCTATTCGAAACGTCGCTGTTTAAAACATAAATATTTGGATTTCAAGATAAAAATAAACATAAACTCACCACTCTCTCCAACTGCATGAAATTTAAATAAGAAAACTGTCCTATCCTGTTACAAGTGCGCAGGACACTGCTCAGTTACCACAGGCCACTACGGAGGACACTGTGACTGGCACAGGACAGCACGCAGGACACAGGACACTGCGCAGGACAGCGCGCAGGACACTGCATAGGACACAGGACACTGCGCAAGAGAGCGCGCAGGACACTGCACAGGACACAGGACACTGCGCAGGACAGCGCACAGGACAGGACAATTTCGGCTCTTACTGCTACTGCCGAACGATGATAATGCTGATGCTGGGAAAAAGTCCAGCAGAGAGCAGAATTGAACCTCAATATCATGATGCCACAATTTCGCTTAGTCACTCCAAGCTATTTGAGTTAATTTGGTCCAACCTAGATTTGAGCTAATGCGTCTCTTAAATACTCCCACTCTTACCTCAAAGATAGTCCGTCCAATCTATGAAATGGAGGCACCATACTAAAGAGGAGAGTCTGCTGAGTGAAAAAATTTCAAAATTTTTGTGTAGTGCCAAAAAATGTGGGAACCTGAGCAAGTTAAAAACAGTGTATTTTAACCTCCCTACCAAAAATTTTCTTTGTCGATTTAATATGAGAGTTAATGGAGTTTCGGTTAGTGGCTTTCACTTTTCGGCTCATTCTGCTAAACCCGTCTGTCTGATTGCTTGCATACTTACATTGTCGTGACCAGCACAACCTTTGCTACAACTTGGATATGAAAATATTTATGTGGAGTGAAAACTGTGGGAGTTAGAGCAAGTTTAAGAGAAGAGTTCTTGACGATTTTTCAGCTGTTCTCCACTCTAACAGTGACGTCACCATACTGTGAGTTCCCAGAATTTATTGTAACAAAAATTATAATAAAAAATTATAGAAGTTTGCCAAAGCTAGCACACAACGACAATTACATGAAATAATCAATGATTACCATTGGTATCAAGCAAACAAAAATGATAACAACATCCACGCTGGTTGCTTTCAAAAAAAGCTGCAATAAAGAACATAAATCTGATTCTGACATCACTTGCGTGAGATAAAAATAGTTATCAAATCATTTACATTTTTTGCCTTGAAATGAGAGCAATGGGCCCTCCAGGCTCGCGGGCACAATGGTGAGGTGCAATCATGGTGTTTTTCACCTGTGTTGGTATGTGTCGGTATCGAGATCAAGAGCATGGTGCTTCTTAACGCAAAGCAGAGATTTGTGGAAAATGAATTAGTGGACCTTTAAAAGTGCAGTATGCAAGTTTGTTTACTTTTACTTCTGTTGACATTCAAACTCAAACAAAATAGAGACAGCCCGCCCCTCCCTCCCATAGTTCCCACATTCCCATGCTTCCATAACTGTCAACTCTTGTCTGTGATTGTCCAGGATGGTTCGTTATGTTATGTGGCACAGCCTGTGCCCCTTGTGTTTATTTGCAGTTTGTGACGCCTGCGCAGTCTCCAGAGCCCGGGTTTTTTTTTCAGTGAATTTAGGGGCAGGCAGCTAGTGGATCGTGGAGAGATGTCGGCGAATTGAGACAAAAATATAATCGCGCAGAAAGGAAAAATAGTGCATAGTGCACCTTTTAGGGTGCAAAAACTTTTAACCTGTTATATACTGTACAAACATTACATGTACCATTGAGCCAAAACGTAATATCCACCTGCCCAACATTCTGTGCAGCCTCCACATGCCACAAAAACTGCTCGGTCACGTTGACATCCACAAAACTTCCCAGACCCAGGGTTCCTCTGCAGAAGATTTCTCAGAGCATAACACATCCTCCTGGCCACTGTACACAATGTAAAAAAATGGGACTCATCAGAACATACAATCCTCTTCCAATGCTCCAAGGTGTAGTTCTGATGTTCTCATGCGGTTTTACTCAGTTTTGATGGTGAACAGGGGTTGGAATGAACACTCTGACCAGTCTGTGGCTAATAAGCCTCATAAGCAGTAATGTGTGATGCTCAGTGTGTTTTAATACATTCCTGCCATAGTTATTGAGAAAAATTCTGTGATAGTAGCCTTTCAGTTAGTTTGGACCAGATGGAATGGCTTTCATTGTGTTGGTCACTCAGTAACATGTTGCCAGTTTGATGTTTGTCCCACCTCAAATCACGTTGGTCGATAATCACTGCTGCCAGGGAACACCCAACAAGGCTCGCAGTTTCAGAGATACTCCAATCCAGTCATCTGCCCAAAACGATTTGGCTCGTCAATATCACTCAGATCCTATTTCTCCCACATCCATTGAGTTGACTGCAAGAGCCAACTGTTTGCCTAAGGCCTAATTGCAGACGTTGACATGCACCGCTCCCATTAGATAATCGCTATTGGCTTCATCTGTGAGCGGTTATATTGTTTTGTCTCATCAGTGCATACATTTCTTGTTTGCGACCCATTTCTTTGCAAATTACATTTGTAATTTCACAATTTCAACAAGGAATAAACTAATCAGGATTCACCTAATTTTGTTTTGAGTAAAGCATAAAATTAACAGGCATTAAAGATGCAAACCTGACCGTAAATTTCTTCATCTCTCCTCTGTCAGATTTGACTTTCCAGGTTTCCAAGAAGCACAGACAATGGTTTTTGCAATTGAAGAAATCAACCAAAACCCAGACTTGTTGCCTAACATCACCCTGGGATACCATATTTTTGACAACTGTATGAAACTCGGTGTTGCGTTGCGTGCAGCAACAGCACTAGTCAGCGGGACAGAGGAGTCCTTCTCCGATTTGGGATGCACAGGTTCACCACCAGTTCTGGGCATCGTGGGGGATCCAGAATCCACAAACTCCATTGCCATCTCCAATGTGCTGGGC
>JAFJMP010000285.1:0-17062 GCA_029692085.1 Gymnothorax javanicus | reverse complement strand
ACTGCAGACTGTGGGCCGAGACTCGCACTGATACTGTCCCACACAACCCATCCCTGCAGCCCAATCATCAGTTTAATTCATCCATTATAATCCAGCCAAACCCTCATCCACCACCACATTCTGTGTATCCTATTCAGCACTTCCTCCCTTACTGTCAGAACAGAGCCGCTGCAGGAGGACGGGCATATCGGCCTATGAGGACCTGCCATTGTGTGCATCCTTACCTGCTGTGATTCGTATTTTTTTTCCTCACTGACTGCTGCTTCACATCTTATTGTCATCTGGGAATTTCACATTGCAATGTACTGCATAGATGTCTGATCTGAAGTCTGGATTTTTTAGGTCATGAGTATTTTTATAGCCTTTACTGGACTGTGGTTTGAAAAGATATTCTGGTATCACTGAAATCCCAGGAACATGCTACAGTCAACGACATCCTGGCCCTCTGCTCTTACAGTGTTTCTCATGAGCTGAACCAGAGCTGCGATTTGTATTTTGGTTTATTATTTAAAATGAATCGGGATGAAGAAGTTAGTGTCTGTGGTGCTTGTCGGTCCTGTGAATGCATTAGTTATTTTATGTTCTCACTTTTTGTAATTTGTGTTTATGTAACCGAAATCTATTGAGAAAAAAAAGAGTTTTTGTTATTTTCTCTTTATTTAGATTTGTTTGTTTTTTGGAATCTACCCCAATTTAGAAACTAGATTTGTTTCTACAAAAATAAAACTTGGACAAACAGCACTTAAACGTCTCTCTCCACTTACTGTGCAAATCCTGGGTTGTGCAGCATGAATAGCTGTGGTGAAACGCAGTGATATGAGAAAATACACTGAAAGGTGAAAAAACTGGAGTAGACATGCCCAGGTAAACCTGTTTTTAATATGAGAAAGCCCAGGGTATACTCTGTTTTTAATATGAGAAGGCCCAGGGTATACTCTGTTTTTAATACAACCCCAATTCCGAAATAGCTGGGACAAAGTTCAAATTGTGAATAAAATCAAAACGCAATGACTTTCAAATCACACCAGCTCATATTTTATTCACAATAGAACAGAGATAACATAGCAAATGCTGAAACTGAGAAATTTTACATTTTTATCCACAAAATGAGCTCATTTCATATTTGATGGCTGCTACAGGTCCCAAAAAAGTTGGGACAGGGGCCTGTTTACAATGGTGTAGCATCCCCTCTTCTTTTTAACACAGAGTGGAGGCGTCTGGGCATTGAGGAGACAAGTTTTTTTGAGTTCAGCCATTGGAATTTAATCCCACTCACGTTTAATACAGGCTTCCAGCAGCTGGAGAGTTTTGGGCGTCCTTTGACGGACTTTTCTTTTAATTATGCGCCAAATGTTCTCAATCGGTGAAAGATCAGGACTGCAGGCAGGCCAGTTTAGCACACGGACTCTTCTACTACGAAGCCATGCTGTTGTAATAGCTGCAGTATGTGGTTTTGCATTGTCCTGCTGAAATACAGAAGGCCTTCCCTGGAATAGATGTCGTCTGGAGGGGAGCATATGTTGCTCTAAAACCTTTATATACCTTTCAGCATTCATGGTGCTTTTTAAAACATGCAAGTGTCCCACACCATATACACTAATGCATCCCCATACCATCAGAGATGCTGGTTTTTGAACTGAACCCTGATAACAGGAGGGGTGGTCTTTCTCCTCTTTAGCCCGGAGGACACGACGCCCATGATTTCCAACAAGAATGTCAAATTTGGACTGCCTGACCACAGGACACTTTGCCACTTTGCTACAGTCCATTTTAAATGAGCCTTGGCCCACAGAACACGGGGCGCTTCTGGATCATGCTCAACAATGGCTTCCTTTTGCATGATAGAGTTTTTTAGGTGGCATCTGTGGATGGCACGGGCGGACTGTGTTTACAGACAGTGGTTTCTTGAAGTATTCCTGGGCCCATTTAGTAATGTCAATGACAGAATCATGCTGGTGAGTGATGCAGTGGCGTCTGAGGGCCCGAAGATCACGGGCATCCAGTAAAGGTCTTCGCCTTGTCCCTTACGCACAGAGATTTTTCCAGTTTCTCTGAATCTTTTGATGATGTTATGCACTGTCGACATGAGACCTTCAAAGCCTTTGCAATTTGATGTTGAGGAACATTGTTTTTAAAGTATTCCACAATTTTTTTTTACGCAAGCCTTCACAGGTTGGAGAGCCTCTGGCCATCTTTACTTCTGAGAGACTCAGCCTCTCTAAGGCGTCCCTTTATAGCCAATCATGTAACACACCTGATGCCAGTTAACTTAATTACTTGCTAAATGTTCTTTCAGCTCATTCTCTTATATATTAATTGCTTTTTCAGCACTTTTTTGCCTGTGTCCCAACTTTTTTGAGACCTGTTGCAGCCAGAAAATTTGAAATAAGCTCATTTTGTGGATAAAAATGTAAAATGTCTCTGTTTCAACATTTAGAATGTTATCTATGTTCTGTTGTAAATAACATATTGGCTCATGTGATCTGAAAGTCATTGCATTTCGATTTTATTCACAATTTACACTTTGTCCCAACTATTTCGGAATTGGGGTTGTATAAGAAGAAAGCAGTTCAGCTGGGCAAAACCTGCCTGTTGCCCTCAGCAATATGAGTGATGTGCAGCCAGCCAGTAACAACACTGGCACTGTTAGAATTCAGGCTTCCCTCCGGAGAGCAGCACAGGATGTGTCTTAGAGGCCCAATTCCAATCCGACCCCTTACGGACTCACTGACTAAGAGGCGCGTTCATGGGAAGTCCGTGAGTGTGTGAGGGCTGTTCCATTGTCAGATCATCAAGTCAGTGAGTCCGTGAATGAGCCCTTACTGCCCCCTTACTGTAAGTCAGCACCGATGCTGACTTTGGGTAAGGAAATTACCCACAGTTCTTAGCGTTGTGAAGTCAAATACGGAGAATGCCGTCAGAATACCGGAAATGTAAACAAAAAAAAAAACGGTAAATAAACCAAAGAGCGGTCCGATCGATGTAATGGAAAGAGCAGGAAAGAAAAAGTTGCGTGTAAGTATTAACGTTGATTGTCACAACTGCGTGTAGTTTGGTAACGTGAAAGGGGGGAAGCGCTGTTCCATTCCAGTTTATAGGATCTGGAGCCCTCTCAGACTCTCAGACTCTGTCGCTTACAGCTGACGTCAGTTAAGTCAGTGAGGGTTCAGGCTTGAGTCTTCAGGGGGCGGATTGGAATTGGGCCACAGTTAGCTGTCTGAGGAAGTGCAGTTCTGTGAGGAGCCAATCAAAGCCGGGTTCCTCCTGACCAAATTATCAAGTCTGGCACTTGATCTCTGGAATTATACTGTGTGAGTGTTTGTTAGTCTAACATGAGTTGGTAAGGGCCATGTTTTTTTTAATATAATTGCCCATTTTTCACTGTAAGGCTGCCCATGGTGATATTCACCATGTACCACCTTGCAAATTGTAAGAACGAACCACAGAAAATATATAGGAAAATGCTGAATGTAGAAGTTCAATAATGAGTAATATATCGAGCAAGTAACATACTATATGCAAGTGATATCCCCCCATTGTAATTGTATGCTCTTGGAAAGATATGCAAATGCAACATTATTGTTGACACGCCCCAATCCATTTTAATTCTGCTTTTAGTTTAAATCTATATGCACCGTTTTCTTGCTTTTTTACTTGGTTGTTCTTACAAATGCAGTGGAAGATTCAGTGTCATCCAGAATGCAGTTAAGTGCTCTGAGAAGATTTAGGATTTGGAGTGCATTAGTGAGGATTAAGCGAGAGGGAGTATTCACAGGGAGGAGGCTGTGGAGGACAGGCTGGAGCTGTGAACTAAAAGTGTGCAAAGAAAAAATCCGGAACAGTGTGAAAAAGCAAGAAAGAGATATGGGTGATGTGTGAAATAAGTACATAAAAATGATTTGGGAAGGTAGGAAAGCCTGAATGTGAAGGGAATTAAGAGTCTGATCAGGAGCGCAAGAAGGTGCCAAACCAACATGCCATTGGTGCTCCCCTCATGAGGCGCATCACGCCATGACGACCGCGGCCGTGGGTGAGCTGAAGACCCTTCCGGAGTCTCGCTTTCTGTTTCTCTGTTCCACCTGTAGCTCTAATACCCCTTTCACTCTGAATTAACGTTTTAGCGTCAGTGTGAAAGGGTCGACCCAATGTATTTTCCCATGCTTTAAAACCGCGTACCCAGAGAGTACAATCAGAGGCATTTGTTTGAAAAAATAATGGACATTTTGCAAATTTGAGTCCATTTTGTGTGGCTTCAATGGAAATCTGTTTCTGAGCGGAGTACAAAAATTTTATAGCCTATTTGTATGGTTTGTTATTTATTGAGCAAAGGGACAACCCAGAGTTGCAGGGAACAATGACTCACCCTCTATAAATATATATTTGAGGCATCCCAGCGAGGTTATAAAGTACCGGAGATCTGTGAACAGATTTAGGTGCTCACCATCAAACATGGGCAACTTCAGAGGCATGCAATCTGAGGTCTGGAACAGTTGCAAGCTTAGGATTTTAACAAGCTGTTTATTTGTCTCAATTAGGTGCATTTATGTTTAGAGCAGTTATTTATCTTCTGAAGGCACATTTGAAAAATCAATGTATATATGCCATGAGGAATAAAAATTCCATATCAACATTGAGATATATTAGAAATTAGTATCAATAACTGCGGAGGGAAACGATTTAACCAAACATTTAATCAACGTAAACAATCGATAGGTTCCTCATTGGTGAAACTGTCGACGCATGGTCGCATTAACCTACAATTTATTTGGCAAACAACAGAATCTCACCTGTTTCGTTTCATGTTTATTTTATGAAGTTCTGGCATTTTATTTTGAAAGAACTCAAAACATCTGTGTTCAGCAACCTAATTAGAAGCTTTTGTATTTTCTCAAAGTCTAATTTGATCTGTTTAAAAATGTGTTTACCTGAAAATCTTCACAATGTAGAAAAATAATATGCACAATTAAGGGTTTTTATTCTTCATGGCACAGTGGATATGTCCGTCAAAATGTGGCTCAAGTTGGTAAATAACTGCTTTATACATGGAATGCAGCTAAGTAAGACAAATTAACAGCTTTTTAAAATTCTACAATAACAGTTGTGGTTGGAACAAAAACCAGCATACACAGTGGGGCACCAGGACCGAGTTTGAGAACCACTGGTCTACAAGACCTTCTGTAACCCTACCTTTTAATGCATGATAGCTCCCATGCCATTCCCAAGTAAGTTCTCTTGATAATCCACCAAACAATTTATATACTGAATAATCAAGACCAATACATGGCCTATAATGATAATGAAGTATCAATGCCAAAATGATGGCCTATTGCATAATTGATGTAACATTGCAAGGATAAGGGTAACTAGAAAATTTCCCGCAAGAAGTTTTGAATGTGCCTGCCACTTGCCCCCAGGATTCACCATAAATGCATAACTCTCATCCATGTTTACCTACTGACCTTTCCAGCTGACCCTTTGCACAAACACACAAACATATACAGGTTACACAAGCCGAGTGTTAGAGAGAGGCAGAAATCCATGTGAGACCACATACCAGGGCGAGAAATTAACTTTTCTTTTCAATTGTCAGCTGGGAAGCCAAGAGAGCTTTATATGTTGCCAGAAAGCATTTTAGGTAGTCAAGACATACACTGTCAAAAAAAAAACTTTCCTGATTGACCAATCAATGCCTTTCAGTTACTGTGGAAAGTTTATACTTCCTGGAATTGGATAAGAAACATGTCAATCAATACATCTTTGCCGGCGAAGTTTCACGAGGGCGTGAACTATAATTATAAGTGTGCTGTTATGCAGATGAGCCTAAGTAAATAATTGAATGATTGGCTATTAACATGAGTACTTAAGTTGATATAGGAGAGCGCCGAATTTGTCGATGGAGGAATCTACGCGTAAATTCACGGTAGGGAACTACGCGTTTTTTAGTATGAGATGACTATAATTGATAGTAGAATAACAGTATCAATATCATGTCAAATTTTTGCTTCAGAAAACTGATTTTTCTTAACTACTAATTGGGATACCACTGGCTTTCTATAGCTGAAGTGGTTGCTACAGAGGACAACAATTTTTTTCTGTTGCAAGAGATCATTTTTTGAACTGCTGGATAGATACTATGGGCAAGGATATTGAGCAGTTTGCACATAAGGCTTAGCTGAGGAGTTTAATTCATGCAATTCCTGAGAAACAGGGATGGGATTGAAATCGTCAATATTCTAAACCAGGGCTGCCCAACCCTGTTCCTGGAGAGCTACCATCCTGTAGGTTTCTGCTCCAACCATAATTAAACACACCTGATTCAGCTCATTAAAAAAAAGTGTCGTACGCGAAGCTAGGAAATTTGAGCATATCCGCAACTTCACTGTACACACGCACAAAACTATTTCACAAGCTCAAAACCTTTTTGTGCACGCACAAAATTTTTTTTACACCCACAAAACTATTTTTCAAGCTCAAAACTTTTTTACACATGCACAAAAGTATTTTACAAGCTCAAAACTTTTTTACACACCCACAAAATATTTCTACAAGTTCAAAACTTTTTTGCACACGCGCAAAACTTTTGGCCCTAATTTGATTCCATAAAATAAACAGTTCCTTTAATGAGTATGTGGGCTGGTTTGTGGGACTCTGTAGAAAAATGGTCTAAAAAATTCTAAACTTTATCATGGAGAAAGACATGTTTTGGGTTTGGAGAGGTTACTGATGACCATTGATGTCAAACTGCACCCATTTTGATAAACTCATGCTAAATTCAACCAGAAAATATATTCTACTCAAAATTTGATAGGGATCATAGGAATTTTTTTGTGAAATGACATGCAAATTTGGTAGCTGCCACTGATGAACAATATATTGGATAAATGACATGCAGTCAGACACAAAACGCATTTGCAAGTGCATTTAATGACATTAAATGAGCGTGCAGCCTCACACTTTTGGCTTTCACAAACACTTCATGGTTTCACCTCTGACATGTAAAGTGAAAACAGACAGTGTTCGTTTGATGTTTCATTACCACAGTTAATGTCAATAACGGGTATGGCCTCCCCTAGCTTGAATGACGGCTTGACAATGTCGGGTCATACTGTCAATCAGAACCCGGATGCTTGCAATTGAAATGTTGTTCCATTCTTCAACAAGGGCATTTCCGAGCTCTTCTAGAGTTGTGGGTTGTGCCCTACGACGAAATGGCGACCTGCAGCATGTTCCACACATGCTCGATAGGGTTTAGGTCCGCGAACGCTGGCCAGTCCATGCGGACAATTGTCTCCTGCTCTAGGAATTGATTCACCACCCTAGCATGATGGGGACGGGCGTTATCATCCATCAAGATGAAATCAGGGCCAACAGCACCAGCGTATGGTCTTATCGCATACATTGAGGATCTCATCCCTGTACCGCACCCTGTCATCGCCCCTCTCCCCATGACATGCAGGTCCGTTCTGCCGTTCCTGCTTATTCCTCCCCAGACCATAATTGATCCGCCACCATAACGGTCGTGTTCGTTGATGTAGGCATCATTAAATCGCTCACGTTGTCTTCGCCACACCCGTTGCCTCCTGTCAGTAAAGTCCAAGCAATATCGGGACTCATCAGTAAAGAGAACTGGAGCCCAATCGTTGTGTGTCCGTGTGACATGATCATGAGCCCAATCCAAACGGTCACGCCTATGACGCACGGTCAGCGGATTCGAACACATGGCCTTCTTTGAGTTGAGGCCGGCAGTATGAAGACGATTCCGTGTCGTCTGAGTGGATACCCCTGACCCCGAGGCGTTGAAGGGGTCATTTCGTAGGGGTGGTGGCTGTCCAGAAAGGATGACGCCGTGCCTGAAGTGTGAGAAAGTGGTCTTGTCGTTGTGTAGTCAATCTCTGACGACCACCCCCATGACGGTGTGCTGCTGTACCAAACATTTGATGCGGTTCCACGCTCTGTTCACAACGCTTTGGCTGACGTTATGCATTAGCAACGTGGCGTTGGAGAAGCCAGAGTCAAGCATTCCGATGCATCTTCCCAATTGCTCTGAAGTCAATCGACGCCTAAGACGTTGAGGAGACATTGTTATTGCTAAATGTAATGCAAAAATTTGGGAACTTCCAAATTTTCACCAACAAGCAACACACACGCCTGAGTTGAAATGGTGAAGTGTTAGTCAAAGCCAAAATGTGAGGCTGCACGCTCATTTAATGTCATGAAATGCACGTGCAAATGTGTTTTGTGTCTGACTGCATGTCATTTATCCAATATATTGTTCATCAGTGGCAGTTACCAAATTTGCATGTCATTTCACAAAAAAATTCCTATGATCCCTATCAAATTTTGAGTAGTATATATAATTCATTCATGTTGAATTTCATGCGTCAAAAGTTGATTTTTGTTAAAAAATATGATTATTTAATGATTTGACAGTGTGCCATTTTGAGGGCTCCGAGAGTTTGGGGTGCCACCTGGAAAGCTGTCTTATTTGGTTCATAAAGAGTAGCTAATGTAGAATTTCATGCTCAGATGAAGAAAACTTGTGGTCAAGGCATTTATAATCCCAGAAATGTAATGTTTTAACTCCCAGCCATTTTTTTTTTTTTTTTTTTTTTTAATTTTAATGCTGAATTTTCATGAAGATTTTTTATATTTGTTGCCCTTTTTCTTAGGCAAAATCATGAAAATAAACTGAAATACACTGGAATTCCAAATGCTGCAAGTGTCTTGACTCAGTTGGGCCATATTCCCCCTCTCTATGAAGATCAAATCTTGAATTATAAAGCATTAAATAAGGTAATGCATAACTAGACAAATTTGGCTTCTGTGCAAAGGGGTTAAGTTAATAAATAAATGTATTTTGTCAGTCAAAGTCAAAGTATTTTAATTATGTTGACATGATAATGGGCCAGAAGAAAAGAGATCCAATGGGCAAAACTGCTCCACAGTGTATGTAAATTCTGGCTGCTTTCTAAGATGGCAGAGCTGGAACTTCATTATGCGCAGTTCTGTTCAACATTTTCTCTGCTTTGAGTCTAGTGTCTAAATGGGAATCTGTCTGTCCTTCCTTTAAAGATCCTTTCAATGAAGCTTTGATGGCCATCTGTGTGAGCACAGAAATTGCTGAAGAGGAACTGAGACCGCATTTGGACACACTGTTAACTGCCCTACAGGAAAGACGTGAGTCTCACCCCAAGTGCTGCTGCATGCACTACTGATGAAATTTTGAAGCCTGTAAGTTTATGAGTGTGGCTCAGTTTTTGACTTTTAAAACAGAACTGCTGTAAGCAACAGTAATGATACTTTTGTTCCAAGCAACTTACAGACGATCAGATGAAGGCTGTGATCAGATACAATGCAGTTTTGAGTGCTCCTGCGACTTTTATTAAATTTCTTTCAATGGTTTGGATGCGCATGGACGCGACAGGAGCGCATCTCCACGCCCCGCGCTTGGATGCGCTCTGGCTGCCATTGCGCGAGAGGGCACGTCAAGTTGAAAATGTATCTATTTTTGGCGCATAGCACCGGATGACATCTGTCACACCGTAGTCATCAACCAATGAAGTCTATTAAAAGGAGGAACTAAATTCCAAAAACACCAAACTTGGAGGTGGTTTGCAAACAGCTATTAACATTATTCAGAATGTTTGCAAAGTGAGATAAGGGAGTGCTACTTAGTGTTACGTGAATGACGACCGATCAGTTCGGCTCACGACGTCTTGGGGTATACAGAATCATTCCCTAACACAAGTGCGTATAAAACAAAGGGGCTGGCTGGTAGGGGGGTAAATGGATGGGGGTCTTACCTCCTGTGTGCCCTTTGACGACTACCTCCCGCAAGCTCTCCACAAATGGCCAGTCCTGTCGGCGTCCGTAGACGTCGTTGGTTCAAGTTTAGTTTGGTTTTTATAAGGCTGGCAAAAAGAAACAGTCGTTAACAAAAAGGCTGGGGATTAATTCAGACGAAGGTCCACGCAAACTGGGTAGTTTGTTGTACTGTTGCTCTTCAAGAGGAGACCAGATTTCACACACGCACGCATTACAAGCAGAAACTCCTCTTTTCAGTACCCAGGTGCCTCATCAACCCTGGGGTTAATAGGTAAGCCCCCGCGCACTACCAACCAGCCAATAGAAACTAATAATAATGTGAAAACTCAGAAGCTTAAAACATAACCTAACACTTAGCAAACCGCAGAAAAGACGCATCTAGAATGTAGGCTTCAAAAAATCAGGACAGAAGTGCCTCGCGTTTCCAAGTGGATAAAGCGCGTTTAGTATGATTGCCGCCCAAGTAGGGTCAAATCCCCCTGGAGCAATGGGAGTCTAACCGCTTCTGCTCGGGACTTGCCATTGGAGGGATTGTATCCCCGCTCTCACCTCGCCTTAAAGTGCATTACTTCTCCAAACTTGCTGTCATTTACACGACTAATTTGTTCATTTGCAAGGATCATTTGGTAGAATTATGGTTGATTTCCCCTTAGCTTGCATTATGGTTCATTGCAATAGTTGTCAAGCATTTTCCTATCCACATTAATGGTGACATAAAACGTAAGTGACTTTCGAAGCTTCTGAAGTCCTGTAGTTCGCAAAATGGCGCAGATATGTGACCAGCCATGAAAAAAGGCTGGCAGGGTCAAAATTTTCAAAGTTCAGTTTTATGTTATTTTTATAGAGTGGACCTTCCTCTTCCAGAAATTCATCTGGACTTGTATTTGCTGTATTTAAATTAACGTTATTCAAAATTGCATACCTGTCAACTCTCAGGCAAATTGCTTGAGCCGCACTCTTTTTAACTGCCGAGTGCCACTTTTTTTTTAATCAACCCACGCAATACCGAGAGTGAAAGGCGATATTTCATTGGACCGTGAACCAGTTCAATCAACGCAAAGCGTTGTGAAGCATTATTTTTCTGTACTGAATTTAGCCCATGATTTCATCGCTGTTAAATCGCAGATGCAGAGAAACCGTATCTTCAGTTGCCAATTACGATAATTGGAAAATGCGTCAATAAAGGAAAATAATTGAGAACTAGCCAGGACTAATTGTTGTCATAAAGGGACGTGTCTGTGCCACCCCAATTCCCAGTTTTAGCTCCGCCACTTTCGCCATTTTCGGCAGTATTGAAATGAAAATTTATCGAGACACTGAAGGGATTCCGCGTGACGTATATGGAGCTAAATCTCGTGGATCAGAAGCAGTTTTCCAAATGCGAAAGTAAACACAGTCCACGTGGGGAGCAGGACATCTAAATCGCGTTTTTCTCAACAGCATGATCGCCGCTCGGAGGTACCTTTTACCACGGCGGGTCATATATATGGTCATATATATATATATATATATATATATATATATATACACACACACACACACAGGCGGGTCATATATATATATATATATATATATATACTTAGCGCCATTAAAAACGCAACGGTAAGGTATGCACTGTATTTGCGGCAAATTGAAGAATCGTTTGATTTTTATTGCCTTTCCAGTGAGGCACGAGTGGAAATAAAGAAAAGTGCGTTATATTTTAATCCTGACGTGCACCATGTGCACGCGCCAAGCACTTCAGTAATAACAAACATTGAGCTGTTCATGATGTGTACAGTGACACTTGACTTGTTCTTTTTGGTGTGGTCAATAGCCAACATAAAGCCAATAAAAAAATTAAAAGTGCTACTGCATCAAGAAAATGGAATGGCTTGTGACACAGGAGAAAGAGCCATTGGCATGTTACGGGCAGATCTCAGCCGCCGAGAGGTGGTGCGTCATTTGCACTGTCACTGTTCAACAATCAGTCGGCTGTCTATCCGAGAATGGAACACAGGCACTGACACTGACCGACCCCGCTTAGGGCAGCTACGAGTGACGATGGCAGCTCAAGAGCGCCACATCTGGTTACAGCCTGTACGTGACAGATTCTGGACACCAACCCAAACTGATCATGAGACGAGGGGTCCGAGACAATTCAGGGTGAGCGTAAGTAACGTTTGACGCTGTCTACATGAGCAACACATGCGTGCGCATGGCCCCAACAGAAAACCCAGTTTTATATTTCTTAATCAATTTATAGATCCATGATATTTCACAATATATGGCCTACATAACTGACAATCCAAATGCTTTACATGTTGGTTAAAAAAAAGTTTTAAAGATCGCCACCAAAAAACGGGTTGCGGTGCTCAGGGGCGGCAGCGCACGGACCGATGGAGGCCAGCCAGGCTCAAAGCTCCAACTGTCACCGTTCGAGGAGTGCGTGGCAGCACTGATAGGCTCCCCCTCCATCATGGGAATACGAGGCGGTGTAGACACGGATGAGTCCCCGCCACCTCAATCAGAGCTACATGAGGGTTACTTTTATTAGTAAGCGCACTGCGCTTAATAAAATTGATTGTAATTGTCAGCCGTCTGGCCTGACAAGCAGGTTGTCTCAAAATAAAAGTTTAATCAATCTCTCAATACAGGTTATTTATTTATTTAGCCTATTTTTTCATTTTACTAATAAGAACAACAACAACATGACGTCCGCATCGCTGCATATGATTTATTACTCATTTTGACAGCTGCACTTTCGTTCCTGTATGTTGTTCGCTGGTTTCAAATTCGTGCACGCCTGGTCAGACCTGGCGGGAGATTTTTATGGACCGCTCGCTCGTGTTCAGATTGATAAATGCCGATCCTTGCGGGAGATTTGGCGTACACCCATTTTTTTGGTGTACGCACGTTTGATAAATGAGGGCCACTGTCTGCAATGACACACAAGTCAAAAAAAATTTAGAAATCAATACTTTCTAAGTATAAGAGCATTTTCTGTGCCATCCCAACTTTTTCTGAGTTTGAGTTTAAACAGTCACCGTCACTCTCCAATGCCACAGTACCTACACACGGACACAAAATGGCGGTGATCCAATAGGTTGCCAAAACTGGAAGCATTTACACGCTGTATGTGCCTGTTTTTGATGTCTGTGTCTCGTGTATTTTTCTCAGAAGGGGCAGCCAGGCAGATCTTAGACAGCTGGATCCTGGCCTCTCTGGCACACATACTCAGAATGAGCTCCCTGAGATTAAAGGCCCTCCTGATCGTGTCCCAGCTGGCTGGAGAAGGTGAGGGAGGGCTCTAAAGGGAGGAAAGGGTCATCTGTGTGTGTGTGTGTGTGTGTGTGTGTGTGTGTGTGTGTGCAGGCGCACATATGTGTGTGTGTGTGTGTGTGTGTGTGTGTGTGCATG
Organism: Gymnothorax javanicus; assembly: GCA_029692085.1. NCBI lineage: Eukaryota > Metazoa > Chordata > Actinopteri > Anguilliformes > Muraenidae > Gymnothorax > Gymnothorax javanicus. The sequence goes on along the minus strand of JAFJMP010000285.1, from coordinate 3,838 downwards.
CGCATGTGCGAGTGTGTGTGTGTGTGTGTGTGCGCATGTGCGTGTGTGTGTGTGTGTGTGTGCGCATGTGCGAGTGTGTGTGTGTGTGTGTGCGCATGTGCATGGGTGTGTGTGTGTGTGTGTGTGTGTGTGCGTGTGTGTATGCGTGTGTGTGAGTGTGTGTGTGCGTGCGTGCCTGTGTGTGCGCGTGAGTGTGTGTGCGTGTGTGTATGCGTGCGCGTGAGTGCATGTGCGTGTGTGTGCGCGTGTGCATGTGTGTGTGTGTGTTCTGACATTACCATTTTCAATGTTATCAAATGAAAAGAATTTAATGATCTTGCTGTGAAACTATATGACTGTTGGACCACAGAACTACATTTCCCATGCAGTCCACAGGAAACAGAAATGACATCGACAGCACCACCCCCTTGCCTGAGCTGCATTTGATGTTTCCCAATACAATGAACCCAAAAGCAATAAAATGAGCAATAAAACTAAGGATCCCACCCAGTTTTCTCTCTCTGGGCTCAATTCCTACCACTGGGGATGCTACACTTTCTTGGCTGAATTTCCCCCAGGGAAGCCACGTACACTCTTGCCGCAACTTCAGTCAGGCTGGTCAGTAGTCACACTCTCTTGTCTCAGCTTTTTGGCTCAAGACCAATGCCCTATCTCTTAAAATGGGGAGATGCCTACATCTATGCCTACATTGTCCTTTACATTGCCATTTAATTTCTATATTTTCAGACACTGTCAAACTGCTGAGAACAATTTATGTCATAAAATTTGTTCTGGAAGACATTAAGCCTTAGACAGTCGGTCTCAACCCTAGGTCGAGAGAAAAAACTGCACCATTCAGAAGCTGGTCTCGACCTTGGGTCGCGACAATACTAATGCATTGAAATTCCGCGATTTCTCTGTGCCTGTGGAGCGCAAAGCCTCTAACGATAGACGGCGCTCAGAGCAATTGTTTGGTACCAAATACATATGGTGTTCCAATAGAAATTTACCGCACAAGTTTCGCTTGAAAAGTGCCGATTTTTTGTGAATTCAGGATGAATGTGGACCAAGTACTTGAGAAATTATTTGCCGATGAGGACTCAGGGGATGAAGATTTCGGCACTGAACCGAGTGACAATGAAAATAACAATGATTCTGGCGATCAGTCGCGATAATCTGAAGCGCAATAAAAGTAACTGCCTCTATGGGGCAGACAGACGAGCTTGATTATTACCTTTTCTCTGCCACATACCTTTAATTTAGTGTTGAACAAACATCAGAGGCCATTTGAATTGCTTCCGGGAAGAAAAGTGCGATTTGAAGTCCGCTAATTACCAGCCAGGGGTGCGTTTCCCGAAATCACAGATGCAAACGTTCATAGTTGGGCCCATTGACTGTGAATAGACAAACTATGTAAGTTGCTAACTTAGTAAGCAACTACGCTTTTGGGAAACGCACCCCAGATTGGACAGCCTCCATCGCCTTGGCATAATTAGCTTACCTTAAATCAATTCCCGTGTACTTTGCCTAACTTGCAATCAAGCCATTTATTCAGCCAACTGACCAATCAAAACCAAAATGTGGCCAACAATGATTAAGAGGAGATAATGAGAAGCAGACAAACCGTACCAGGCTGCCGTGTTAGATTGAAAGAATGTCAGTAATCTGAATAAATAGCAGACCTCTGAATTTCGCCTCTCATTTTGAAACTTTAATGTACTATTAAAAAAGATTTCTTAAAAATAAAATCATCTTAAGATGGCCCTGGTTTTAAGCATTTAAAAATGCTTTACGCTAAGTGGAAAACATTGGGTGAAGCATGTCGAACGTGAATGTGAGAGAGAAATTATTTTCGCATTGCAAGCAATGGACAAATGCACCGAAGACTTGGCAAGCACGTTCAGGCAAATCTGTGCCGCAAATTTTTAGCATTTTTTATTTAATAATTGAACTAGATTAATTTGAAATAAAGTATTTCATAGCTCTTGATTTTAGTAACTTTTGAGCATCTAAATAGCCTACAGTGAAGGTGGAAAACATTTTGTTTAAAAGCGTGTCAACATGACATGCAAATTGTTATCATTCGCATAGCAACGCCAAATGTAATAATCTAGTAAACACATTCAGGCAAATTGTGTGCTGAACCAAGCAACGTTAAGGTCTTCAAAATCATCATCCTTTTTTTTATTTTTTTATTAAAGAACAACATACAATCAGTATACACCGAACAGTATACAAATAAAAAAAGCAAATAGGAGGTAAGCCAGGGGTAACATTACATTATACAAAAATGTTGTAAAGTGCACAAATATTTAATGTTTTAACAGCCTTTTGATTCGTCAGATTAGTGAGTAACTTAAAGTAATGTTCCATTTCTTTTTGAAAAACAACAAAATAAGGTTTTTTCTCTATAAATTTATTTTTGTGGATAAAGAATTTTGCCAGAAATAAAATCAAATTTATTAAAAAGTAACATTTTTCTTCCTTCTTAGAATAATTATGGAAGCCAAACACAACATTTTCCCATAGTAGATAGAAATATTTGATGAGATGATCAATGATAAATCTGCTGAGGTCTGCCCATAGTTTTTTGTATAAGGAAAGTGCCAGAATAGATGTAAAACTGTTTCCGGATGTATATTGCAAAAAGAACAATTTGTGTTGATGTCTTTTTTTAAATTTCTGCATGTAATGGTTGGCAGGGTAATATTTGTGGATAATTTTGAAGCATACTTCCCTATCTTTGTTTATGTTTACTTTATCTCAAATTAGTCCTGTTCAATTATTAATTTGGTGCATTTGTCTATTGCGTGCAATACGAAAATAATTTCTCACATTCACTTTGATATGCTTCACAAAATGTTTTACACTTCGCTTATATTTTTAAACGCTTAAAAACCAGGGCCATCTTAAAGTGATTTTATTATCATAAATCTTTTTAATAATACGTAAAAATGCAACGACGAGAGGTGAATTCAGAGGTCTGCTATTCATTCAGATTATTGACATTCTTTCAATCTAACACGGCAGCCTGGTTCGGTTTGTCTGCTTCTCATTATCTCTTCCTAATCATTATTGGCCACATTTTGGTTTTGACTGGTCAGTTGGCAGAATAAATAGCTTGACTGCAAGTTAGGCAAAGTACACGGGAAATTGATTTAAGGCGAGCTAATTATGCCAAGGTGAAGGCAGCTGTCCAACCTCGCTGGCAATTAACGGACTTCAAATCGCACTTTTCTTCCCGGAAACATTCAAATGACCTCTGATGTTTGCGCCACACGGCATTAGGTATAGAAACGGTAATAAGCAGGCTCGTCTGTCTGCCCCATAGTGGCAGTTACTTTTATTGCGCTTAAAATTATCGCGATACATTTCTTGCCCAGCCCTAGAGGGTTCCGTTGCGTTTTGTACACATTTTCATGCTTTTTACCCCAAAACGGTGGGTAGCATACCAACATAATTGGTACCATCTGATACTGTGGACAATTCCCTACAAACCTTTCAATTACTGTAAGATGATTGGACTTAAGGTTTCAGAGCTACAGGGCTTCAAAAATGAGGTGCATAAAATCGCGAAATTACCTAAAACATGCTTGAATTCTTAAGGTACCACTATGTAAAACATGCTTGAATGCCAAAGGGTTAATGCCAGAGAAAAATGACATTTTTCTCTCACCAAGGTTTGCGTGCATGTGCAATCCACAGCTGTGATCACAACATTTTAAACTACACTGACTGCCAAAAAAAAGGTCACCACCTGGATTTAACCAAGCAAATAGGTAGGAGCATCGGATAATTGCTACAGTGATTGACATGTTTCAGCATGAAATAAGTTACTTAACCCTAACTGATACAGTGA
>JAFJMP010000284.1:0-17098 GCA_029692085.1 Gymnothorax javanicus | reverse complement strand
AAAAAATGGAAAACCGGGAAAAAGGGGGACCCCAAAAATATTGAAAGCAAGGGCTTCCACACAGATGTGGCTTTGCGCGTTAATTAAAATAACAACATCCCAGCATGCTTAGGGTCATGTATATAAAATGCTGGACAGGCCTGGTTGCTCATAATTATGGCTAGCATGGCTGCAAAAGGAGACCTCAGTGACTTTGAAAAGGGGGGGTGATTGTTGTATGCCATGGCAGGAGCTTCAGTGACCAAGACAAATTAACTTGCTGATGTTTCACAAGCATAAACGGTGTTCTAAGGGTGATGTCGCATGGAACTCCCGAGGGAAAGACATCATCAGCAAAGGAACAGTGGGCGAAGGCATAACCAGATCGTGATATCCGTGTATTAATTCGAATTGCAAGGCAAAACAGATTTGTTAAACTGCAGATCAATTCGACTGCAAATTTCAACCTGGGGCACGAAAGCAGCCAGTTTCATCAAAACGGTCCATCGAGATACCATAGTGGCCCAAATGCCCTATTATGACTTTACATTGGTGTTTACATTTTTGTCCACTACCTGTATGTTTCACTAAGATTAGGAAAATTATTATTATTATTATTATTATTATTATTATTATTATTATTATTATTATTATTATTTTAGTAAGAAAACAGCACCTTTTAGGACTTATTTCACAGAATTACATTTTTTTAAGCTGTCCAATACCTTAATGCATCATTTTTTAATGTGGAAAAAGTTTTATTCAAACTGGGATCAAAACTACCAACAAATTAGTGCATAGGAGTTCTCCTCAATTGTGTATTGGGCAATTGAATATCCTATTCTGTATATCTATCTGAATGCTACCAAAAAAAGTGAATTGACATTGTATTAATGATTTCTTTCTATGAAGCCTTTCTTTTATTATGCAGTGTTCCAATATTGTTTAAGTAATAAAGGTACATTCATAGCTATGGCCAAAGGTTTTTTAATCACCTCACAGAATGAAGTAATTTTGCTTCATAAAGTCGAATAAAACCTGCAGAATAATGTTATGTTAACGACGAGTTACACATCAGTTTTATAGTTTTCATATACTTAATGAAAACAGGCAAATTGAAAAATATGACAGTTCAAAATCTAACGTGAAATACTGTGCTACTATTACGGCTTCCGTAGGTTTTTGCAATATAATTTTGTAGTTCCTTTGATTACATGATGTTAAATAAAATATCAAAATTATGGAAAGTTTTAATTATGTCTCAATCCTCAATTCTAAAAATTGCACCATTTGTGATTGGGAGGGGGACTGCTTTATGTTACAGAACTACCAGGGCATGCAGTAAAAGTGTTATTTTTTTAATGTAGCACTTGGTTAAATGCTTTGTGAATATCAGACTAAGTATTTAAATGCCTCAAAGCTAGAATTCAATTTATCCACGCGGTGCTATGCATTGCTTCCTATTAGGAGTAGGCAGCTCCAGCCAAGGAGTGCTGTTCTATTACATATTTAGTAGGTGTAATTCATTATTTTAGTACAACCTGGTCAGGTTTAATTGGTTCAAATAAATAATTATGAGCAAAGACTTGTATTACAAGGTTGCCTAACTCTATATGTAATATATGTTTATTTATTTCAATGAAAAGTTTCAGACTGGTAACATGACAATGCTTGTGTCCTCTTCCTCAGGTTTTGAGGTCCCTCGAGGTATGAGTTCACAATGAAGAGGCGATTGATGAACAGGATCCGCTTTTTGGCCTCAGCAGCGCCGCTTGCAAGCAGCACGGAAAGTTCCAGCACCGTAGGTGCTGGGCACCAGCGCCTGCAGTGTACGAGGCAGTAAGTCAGAGAACATGCAGCCCACCACTGGCATCCAGTACTCCGGCCCCTCAGGGGTACCAGGTAAGCCCTGCAGCGACACCGGACCCTTGGATCCAGGTAGTGCTGGACCTTTATATTTCTATCCACCGCTGTATTAGAGAGCACTTCCTAGCAACCTTCTGCTTAAAACATTTTCATATATTTTTAAATATTATGCCTGTTTTAACCCCTCATATATGAGAAGCAAGAGGAGTAGATATGATTATAATATTAATAATGTAAATTTATCCTATTCCATCAGCATGTGTGCTTATTCCTTTAGTCCCAACATTCACAAAATGCCTTAATGTCTGTAATTCTGTTAGTAATGGATAAACACTTTATATTCTCACTTTTGTTGGAAAAATACAATGTCATTCCATGATGTAAACTTAAATGTCAAGGTATAGGCTATATTGTACCTGCATGCAAAATACTATGTACTTGTAGGTGCACCTCTCCAAACCTGTTAATGTTTTGAATCTTTAATAGCTGAAGCTGCTCATTTCATAAAGCAGTTATTGCCTACCAGATTGTTTCCCTGTTCCCTGACCTAGCATTAAGTTAATCTCCAGTTACCGCTTATATGTTGGAGTTAATATAGAACAGAGTCCAAAAATCTGCAGGGTCCAAAAATAAAAATTAAAAATATTTCATTTTTAGCATTGTTGTCATAGCCTGGTTTTGGTGTTTGACTGTAACCATATGTAATGCACAATAAAAAACCTGTATTAAATAGTCACACTGTAACCAGCTCTACCTGCTGATAACCTTCAACACCCTAACATGCCACCTGTCTTAATTATCCCCAAACATTTCTTGTTCTGAAGTGCACGCATGCTTTTTCCCTGCAGGTACCGACAGTGGCCCAGAGCTCCAGTAGCCACGTGGGCACACCCTAGGACAGGCTGTGCATAGCGGGGGCATCACCACCCCAACTGTACCACCCCACAGGGGCAGGTAGTGCAGCCACCCCATGCCCTCACACCCACCGCCTGTGCAGGGCCAGCAGCAGTTCCAGAGGCTCAAGTGAGTGCTGTAGGGTCCATTTCAATGCACAGCACCTTTTTTTCACTGACAGGGTGGGGGATTTAACTGTGCTGAAATATTAATACAACATAAAAAGGACCGCTTGATTTAAATTTTATAAAAAAAAAAAAAAAAAAAAAAAGTGGAAAAACTAACATTGTCTGGTCATTATTAGTCTGTTTTTAGCAAATTCTTTTAACTTGGAAATCGCTTGTTAGAATACCAATTAATTTGGTACTGAGACGGTTTTAATTCAGTTTTTGCCAACCAGTAGTTTTTCTTGAAAATGTCATTAATAATACAAGTGTAAGCTGTTAGGATTTTTTGCAAAACAGGATTACCATTTCAGAGCAGGTTTGGAAAACAGAAAGTGAACCTTGGTCCTGTCCATTACTAAATAAAACAAATCTGCTGGCAGTCAGCATTCACTCCATCCCAGTTATGGTGATCTCACATGCTCACTACTTTCTGTACAGTTGAATTACTATTTATTTTGATGTTTTGGATATCATTCAAAGCTAAAATACTTAGTGGTGTTGAATTTTTTAATACTAAAGAAGTTATTGAATTCAGTGACAAAGTTTTTGACTAGAAATCTTTCACTGTCATCCTGCTGTCTGACATCCCGCTTCTAGTTGAAACATTTATCATTGAATTTATAAGTTTCTTTTACCATTTCAAAATGCCATGTTGGATAAAACCAATTTGGGTCAATTAATGATATGCTCTAAACCGCTTAAATGAAGTTTCTGATGGCTCTCAGATGAACCCTGAGAAGGCCACAGAATGTAAAGTGGTTTTTTTATACCACATCTCCTTTCATGTAGGTTGAAGATGCTCTGTCCTACTTGGACCAGGTGAAGTTACAGTTTGGGAGTCAGCCTCAAGTTTACAATGACTTTCTTGGACATAATGAAGGAGTTTAAATCACAAAGGTGAGCATCAGCTTTTTTTTTTTTTTTTTTTTTTAAAAAAAAAAAAAAAGATATCTTTTTGTATCTTCTTTTTGTTTGAATGATGATTTTGTCTGAACTACATAGTGGCACTTTCAGTTAAATAAAATGAAACTGAAGTGTGATTTCTGTTCCAGCATTGATATCTAGGGTGATCAGGCAGAGTCTCAGCTCTTCAAGGGCCACCCAGACCTGGATTATGGGCTTTCAACACTTTCCTGCCTCCTTCGGTTATAAAATAGAGGTGCAGACTAATGACCTTGTGAACGCACACACCAGGGCAGATCCATCACATCACCCCACATGGCATCCAGGTGCAACAACTGCCCTTACCCCAACCACCACAGCACCAGCCCCCACCCCCCAGCACCAGCCACTCCTGCTGCAGCACCTCCTGCTGCCCAGCCCACACCAGCAAAAAATCAGCAAGGTGAGCATTCCAGACATTTCAACATTGAACTGGAGTGGTCTAGGAAAGAATGCCCTTTAGTATTGCAGAATGGGTAAACAAAGAATAGATTTATATATAAAATATATACTTTTCTGTTGGTTTTCTTCCTTCTCTACAAAAGTCCAGCACTTAGGGCGATGGGGGGGTAAATGTTTTCTTTTCTGCTTTTGTCAACACAAAAGTGTGACCTCATGGCAGAGAATGAGGCCTGAAATGTAATTTAAGATAATATAATATTTGCCCCTTTGTTAAATTGCATTTTTTTAGTTGCAGAGTGTATCTGAATGACAGCACTAGTGTGACAATTATCTTTCTTTTTTTTCTGCTCATTTGCAGCCCCTGCAGTCTCCAGCCCTGACCCCTACCAGCCAGTCCAACTGGCCCATCCCCCCCACGCCCCCCCACGGTCCCCACTCAGTGCAGCCCCACACACCCGGCCAGCGTACTCCTGCCAGCGCCCGCCACTGCAGAACAACCAGCCTGTGGAGTTCAACCACGCCATCAACTACGTGAACAAGATTAAGAACCGCCTCCAGGTCAGCCTGACATCTACAAAAGCCTTCCTGGAGATACTGCACACTTACCAGGTAACAGCTGGGGGCTGTGTGTCTGTAAATAACTTGGATTGGGAACTTTAATGAACATTTCAGGGATTAAAACTTGACTGATTCATTCCAGGTTTTTACTTTGAGCTTCAGGTGTGATTTAATTAGGCTGTGCATGTTTGCTGCTGTCTCAACCAGATAATCCCAACACTGTTCTCTGCAGAAGGAACAGCGTAATGCAAAGGAAGCAGGTGGAATTACACCCCAGCGCTGACGGAGCAGGAAGTCTACGACAGGTAGCCCGCCTTTTAAAAATCAGGAGGACCTTTCTCTCAGAGTTTGGACAGTTCCTGCCAGATGCCAACAGCTCTGTGGTGAGTGTCAGGTTACATGAAAACTTTGTCTCCCTTGGCTTAGAATATACGGCCTAAGAGAAGATTTGGAATTTAGTCTGGTTTTATCCAGAGATATTGATTGATCAGAGATTTTTAGAATGAGCCAGGTGATTTTTCTGTCAACATGAAGGAATAAAAATATCCAGCAGCGCTTTGATTTGAACCCCTTTAGTTTAATTTTTCCCACAGCTGTTAAGTAAGACTTTACAGCAGAGAAGGTAGAGGCTTGTTTAAAACCAATTAATGGCACTGTAAAGAAAACCCCAGCTCAACAATAACAAGTAGAGAGACCCAACCAGAACGGGTTGTCAGATCCGGCTGCACTTGGAAGTGGTGCCACTCCTGTTAAGGTAGAGAACACCATGGACTTGGACTTGAATGTTTCTAATCTGAGTCAGAGCCCTTAGTGGTCTCTGGATTTACACATGCAGGCACCCGAGTTTTTCTAATCTGAGGTCATGGTCCTGCAGTTTGTCAGTTTTATGCCCTTAGTGGTCTGTTATTGTCTCAAAGGCAGTAAGGATCAGTCCCAGACTGAGGCATACTGTACAGAGTCCCTTAAAACTAATCCAGCCAAAAAAAAAGACTTGCAACAAATAAAACTGAGTTTTTGTATGAACACCTTTGCAAGACTCCACCAAGTAACATATTACACTACCAAATTAGGAATGTCGCAGGATTTTTTTAAACCCAGGTCCTGCAGTTTTTATACTGGATTCTTTTGGGGCCAATGCACAAGGATGAAAATACTGTCCTCATAGCTCTGTTTACAAAGATATGATTTTTTGTTGGTACCCCTTAGAAAAGATAATAAATAATTGATTATAGTGATAAAACCATTTTTCTTTAATTACTTGTTTCATTCTTTTGGAGAAAAGTAGTCAGTTTGGTGCCAAGCTCCTGGGGCCTGAAGGAGGCCAAGTATGGTAAAAGATAAAGGCTTTGGTGTTGAACAGAGCCACTCTTAGCCAACCTCTTGAGAAGGAAAATTCCACCCCAGATTGAACAAGAATGAATGGTAGAAAAAGAAACTAAGATAAATCAGCTAGAACTCGCCTCCAGCATGAAATGGAAGGTCTGTTACTTTGAAAGAAAACATGAAAAGAAACTTGCTTGCCCAAATAATGTCCTTTGACAGATGAGCTCAAAACTGAGCTTTTGGCAAGCCTTTTGTCATGTACCATACAGAAAACACATGGAGGAGGCCTGTTATGTTTTTGTGCTTTGCTGCGAATGAGGGTGGTGAACTAACCCTCTAAGGCATTCGCAAAGACCCCAGTTCATTGTCACAGGTTTTGTGTGACCCAAACACACAGTAAAGAACAAAAACATTGGATTACAAGTTTATGAGGAACACAATTTTTCAAATTGCAGTCTGAATGTCCCACTAAACTCTGAGACATATTTGTCTAGGAAGAGTATATAAACCACTTATATATATATATATATATTTGATTGCAGTGATATATATATATATTGTAAATATATAATTTCATTTTGTCCATGCCAATTTCATTGGTTTTATTATTTGCCATATTATTGAATAAAAATAAACCATTTTAATTTGAATAAAATGTCAATATCCAGGCTTCAAATTTCAGAGAAAACGTACTGCATTTTAGGAGGGTACCAATATTTTTAGTTAATGTCATTGTTTAGAATATAATATATATATATATATATATTGCACTCTGCTCAGACATTTAGCATTAGTAAATACACTTTGCATGTTATTTGAAATAAACCATGTTATTTGTATATATATATATCCTAAACAAATATGTATGTTTCATTCTAGTTTATATTATTACTATCATTGTTTTAGAATGAAATGATACACACGATCCATTCAGAAAAAAATGTGACAAATTTGATAAAATTTCTGAACAGAACAAAAGGCAAAAAAAATGTGGACCAAATGAGATTAAAAAAAAAAAAAAAAAAAAATTAGTGCTATGGTCATTTGTTTAGGTTAGGCAAATCTCATCTCAAACACTGAACTTGAACTGCAGCAGATTGGTAATACTGTGAGGCAGACTACTATGCGTAAATGATGCCATTTGGTTGCCACAGGGATTCACTAACATTGTAATGGGTCATTTAGCATTTTTCTCAAACATGAGTTATAGATTTGAAACGCCAGCAGAAAAGCCAGCTACATTGAAGCAACAGAACTTGGAACAACTGCAAACATTTTTAAGACCATTGTTCTTGAAATACAAAAGCAAGATTCTCGGTTGAATGTTGACTTGGTTTTGTTGTTGTCTTGCAGGTCCGGAAAGCGCCCGCAGTGCAGAGGCATAAGGAGAACTTCTGAGGTGCCTGTAATCTTCAACCAGGAAGTTATTCCGGACCGAGCTGGTGCAGTTGGTGTCGCCAGCTTTTAGGTCAGTCCCTGTAACTTTCATTTATAAACAATAAATAAAAAGATCATGTTGATAAACGTTTGATTAATGGCTAGAATTAGTTACAGATTCAATGTAGCAATTTTGCCATTCATTAGAAGGATACATATATTTTAATTACTGTTCCCTTTGCAGGAAGTTCCCAGAACTGTTCACCTGGTTCAAGAATTTCCTTGGGTACAAAGAGTCATCCCACATCGAGAGCTTCCCCAAAGAGCGGGCCACAGAGGGCATTGCCATGGAGATAGACTATGATCCTGTAAGAGATTGGGCTCCAGCTACAGGGCTCTCCCCAAGAGCTACCAGCAGCCCAAATGTACTGGCAGGACCCCACTGTGCAAGGAGGTGAGATCATCATCCAGGATGGAAATAATACTGTTGCATGGCACTTGGCCCTAGACCTGCAATGCTTAACCTATCAAGAGTCACGAGAAGTAGAAAAAATGGCAGAGCAACTTCTGTTACACTCTGTATAGATTGTGTTTTACTTGTGCTTTTGATACAGATCTAGACACTAACACAACATGACATATTTATAAAAATCAAGTCGTAAGCAGTCAAAAGTAGAAAGAAAGCCTTTCCTGAGAGAGAGAGAGAGAGAGAGAGAGAGAGAGTAACTAGGAATGACATTTGAACTCTGCTGTTAACTTCATGCTGAATATTTTGAATGTTTTAAAATGAATGTTTAATTACCACTGTACACTAGAGGGTTATTAAGCTAAAGTGTGAATAAACTAAAACACACATTTGGGAAGTTACATGACCTAGCTGTTCTAACAAAAATCAGTATCTATATGGCTGAAACCTTTATTTTAACTTGGCTTTTTTTGTACATGTGAGATGTTTTTTGTTTAGAATTTAAATGCAGTAAGAGTAGTTTGCTGTTGCATATCACCAATACACTTTTTATTACCAATGGGGTTTAGGTTGACATGATGCCCAGTCGTGTTTATTATTTGGGTATTAAATCCCTGTTTTTCCTTTCAGGTTTTGAATGATACGGGTGTCATTCCCATCCTGGTCTGAGGACTCCACCTTTGTGGAGCTCAAAGAAGACCCAGTATGAGGAACACATTTACAGATGAGGATGAGAGATTTGAGGCAATGATAAAGTAATAGCTTTAAAGTGTTACAGAACACCCTGTAGTAAGTTTATACAAGAAACACATTACTTGAATCTGTGCTGTGTCCTGTGTTTTCTTTTATCATAGTGATATCCCAATTGTTTAGAAGTGATTTATATTTACAAGGAGTTAACTCTTCTGCCACAGTAACTGCAAACTGGGAATACAAATTGCATTTCTGTGGGGCTTCCAGTGTAACAATAATACATAAAACCAGTGTTAGTTCGTTAATCAGTAGCATTGGGCTTTAGCGGATGGAGGCATGTGTGCATTTTATAAACGTGACACACACACTGACCCCTGTGATCACTGTCCCCCCATCCCACCCTTCCTCCTAGCTGGATGTAGTCTTAGAACGGTCCCTGGCCACGATGCGCCAGACAGTCCAGAAGAAGCTTCTCCCTTTCGTCTGCAGAGGAACAGGCGAAATTCGACTGACAACACGCTGGGCGTTTCCTCCTCCAGGTTATCCACCGCAAGCTTATCCAGAGGATATATGGCGAGAAGGCGCCGACATCATCGACGGGCTGAAGAAGAACCCAGCCGTGTCCGTCCCCATTGTACTGAAGAGGTGAGGTTCCACAATTTTCACCAGCAAAGGACAGAATTTTTGCTGTGTAATTCTGGTGCTTTCTGCAAATCCAAAACGCTTTGCTTGATAAAAAGTTGAATGTAATTGTACCATGGAGCTGGGGAGAGTTTTGTTATACAAGAAAGGTAGATGGGGAAAATAAGTTTGACAAAGCTGTAAAAAGCTTTAAACCAATTCACTGCTATGAACTGGTATACGGAGAAACTGATTTTACTGTTAGTTCATAACAGCTTCTGGATATTGTTAAATCTGTATTAAATCAAACTTGGTGAAAGGTTTAGCAACATTTGCTCAAGTATAATAGCAACAACTCGCAACAACTCAATGCATGCTATATGTTTTAAATGTAAGATATTTGACTTTTGCAAGATACCTGAGAAAATGATGGGCAGCAGTTAAGTGGGGCTCTCCTGAGAGGGTTAGGTTCAATCCCCAGGGGGGTTGTTCTAATTCTTGAGCAAGGTACTGAGCTGAGAATACAGATAATAAATGGGTAATTGTATACAAAATTGGGGAGAAAAAATAATGTAAAAAATTTGGTGACAATTGAAGTCGCCCCTAAATAAAAAAAATAAAAAAATAATTTAAAAATATTAAGCACCCTTTGTATAACTGTCAGTATTTTTATGTACATCTGTAGAACTGCTTAAAATGCTGACATACTTGTTTTTATTCATTTTAAATAAGGTTAAAAAAAACAAAGGAAGAAGAGTGAGGGAAGCCCAGCGAGGTTTCAAAAGATCTGAGGAACTTTAATGAGAAATATTATCTGAAATCCCTGGACCACCAGGGTATTAACTTCAAACAGAATGACACCAAGGTGCTTCTCTTCCAAGACGCTTGCTCAATGAAATCGAGAGTATCTATGATGAGGTAAAATATCGCCAGTAGTTAGTAAAAGGATTAAAAGAGCACTTGCCCCATTTACTGAGGTTTGACAGCTGAGGTAAAGCAGAGCCTTCACGTGGGTTAAGCCTGAACGCATATGCTGGGAGTAGTCCAGAAGAAGCTTTACTATTGTTAGCAGTGCAATAGGAGACATTCCAGCCTGCATGATTTTTGTAATTCCAAAAGCCTTTTTCAACAGATCATTTTTCATAAACCTTTTAGACATATTGACTTCATATTTTCAATTTTACTTGACATAAGCCCAAAATGGCTGCTTGATGATACTGGCTTTACCCTTTTGCACAACTGTATTTTTTTATGATTCTAGGTTTTATGGGTATTGTTAGTTGTTTTTTATATTTTACGGAAGGTTGCTGTAGTTTGTACAGCAGTACAACTATATTTATAAATGGTTTATCTTTTTAATTGGCTTTTTATCACCCCCCTGCCCAGCATGCTTTGAGACATTTTATACACAGCTGTATTCTAAGACTCTAATCAGTTTTCATAATGTTAACATAGTATTGGTGTTGTGTGATTTAACAATTTCCAAATGATGATGTTTTGTATGTAATGTTCATTCATATGTTCATATGTCACCACAGCGCAAGAGCAAGCATCAGAGATAATGCTATTCCACTGACGGACCTCACATGACGCCGACATCTTACGAAGACAAGAGATCCTGAGGATGCTGCCTCCTCATCATCCATCACGCCAAGAGGCAGACTGGCATCCAGAAGGAGGACAAGTACAAGATCAAGCAGGTCATCTACCACTTCATCCAGACCTGCTGTTTGCACAGCGAGGGAGCTCTCCTGGACGGGAGGAGGAAGAGGAGGCAGAGATGGAGCTGGATGAAGGCAACGGCAAAGAAGCACAACGGGTGGCGCCAGGGGGGGAGGAGGGGGCAGCCCCACCAAGTCCAAGCTGATGTTCAGTAACACTAACGCTCAGAAGCTTGGCTCGGAAGAGGCCTACAACCTTTTCTATGTCAACAACAAATGGGTACATCTTTCCTTATGCTGCACCCAGATCCTGTGCTGCAGGCTGCTGCACATCTATGGACAGGCAGAGAAGCAGATTGAGGAAGACTGCCGGAGGGACTGGGAAAGGGAGGTGCTTGGTCTCAAACGGGACAAGAACGAGCAACCCCTGTTATCCAGCTCAGACTAAAGAGCCCAGTAAGTAACCAAGACTTGTCTCTTTGTGAAATGAATCTCTAGCAAGAGGAGTTTGTCTTTGGAGAAGGAAGGTTTTTTTTGGCTTGGAGGGAGACACTGTTGTGTTGATTTTATTTTGCATTTATTCTGATAAGGATTGATCTGGGTCTGACCGCTAATTAGTTTCTTCAAAGTTTTTGATACAAATGATAATCAAGTCATTGAAATGGAAAGTCTTGAGATTAATTATGATTATTATTCATTTTCAGAAAAGACAAGCAAAGACAAGTTTTGAAAAATCAACCATGATACCAGGGGGAAGTCAGGATTGTATTATTTCAGGATTGTAAATCCAAGAAATATTGCTTCACATTCACACTGGTTATTCCCTATTACCATACTATAAATAATCATTTACATTTAGGGCTTTGATTATTTTTAACCCATCCCTGATAAAAAAAGAAAATGAATTCTATAGCCAATAAACACTGAAAAAACCTGAAAAATTCACATTGAAATGGTTAATCAATTCACGTTGAAAAACCACTTTTCCCATTAAAAAATAAAACAATGTCCTTCCTTCCTAATAAATACTGATCAGTGCTGCTGGGCAATGTCCCAACCTTGAGTGACTTTAACTATCATTGATTTGATTTTGAATACTTTTAACCCACGCCCAACTACTGTTCGCAGGATTCACATTCACATTTCATTGGAGATATGGAGAGATTTAAAACAAAATGGAGGCTTGTTAGGGAATTACAGTTAAAAATAGGGATTTAAAAACAGAATTGTGTGCCTGCACCCCAGAAGAATGTGCCCGTGACCATAGGGATTTCATTGAGGAAGACAGCAAAGGAAAGAAGGTACAACTTAAATGTGCAAGTACTGTCAAGTTACTATACATATTTTGACAGAAAAAAAACGCCCAAACATTTTGAAAAGTAACTAAAAACACTAATTTTATACAGTATATCAAAAAACGAAAGCCCCGAAAAAAAAAACAATTTTTTTAAAACTCGAAAAATAGCTAAAAATAAGCACAAAAATACAATTAAAAAACCCGAAAAACAGAAGCCCTATTATATTGCAATAAGATTCAAGACTAGGCTAAAGTAAAATAATACATTTTACCCAGAAAAAAAGTCTGCTCCAAATTGTTTTGGTTCAGATATGAACAAGAGCTTCATCTGGTTC
The DNA here is from genome assembly GCA_029692085.1 of Gymnothorax javanicus. Classification (NCBI taxonomy): domain Eukaryota; kingdom Metazoa; phylum Chordata; class Actinopteri; order Anguilliformes; family Muraenidae; genus Gymnothorax; species Gymnothorax javanicus. Next base: position 4,517 of record JAFJMP010000284.1, on the reverse strand, counting down.
CTAGTTGCTGAAAAAGAGAATTCTAGGAGTGAGGAGGCAGAACAGTTTGAAATGACCACAACATTTCTGTCAGGTTCTTTTGGATTTCTAGCTGATCTGAAAGCAAGAGTTTGATCATGATGAGTACCTTCACTTGATAACGCATGGCTGTGCTCCTGCCTTAAATCTGTGCAATACTTTGGGAGCCAATTAATGACTCTGAGAACTGAGGCAATTTGAATTAGCCTGTTTGACCAGTGTAAAAAACCATTTAGTTAATTAACAAGACTAAAACTACCTCCCCATGAAAGATACCAAAATTGTGTTCAATCTATTGATTTATTAATCAGATAAATACATTTTAAAAAATATTTATATATATATATATATATATATATATACATACAATACAGCAAACAAGAGTATTTGGTTATTTATTTATTTTTAAATCTGCAGTGGATATTGAAGTGGAGGATTATTACTCTGCTTTCTTGGAGATGGGTGAGAAACTTGCTGGATGGGGAACATGGATGCGCCTCAGTATGAGGATAATGCGGAGATGTTCACCATCCACGCTTACATGGCATTCACCATGAAGCTCATCCAGAGCATTTAATGACAGGTGAGGAAGGAGGAGCCCAGGGAAACAGGCAGGCTTATAAACCCGCCGTGAACAGTATCCAAGTTGTGTGCAGTCTATATGGTAACAGCTCAGATTATATGTCATTGACAGGGTTAGCCACAGACAGAATATCATTAGACAAGTCACCTAAGCATTTTAATTTGATCTACTGTACAGCAGTATTCTGGCGCTTTTAGCAGGCTTAAACAGTAGTATCTGACAAGCAAGACAGAAATCAATACTTTATATAGCAGTGGATGGGTTTTAGCAAGCATTTCTAAAGCAGGATTCTGCCTGGAGGTACATCTGACCATCGCAGACACAAAAAGTTTTTATACCCTGTGCTTGTTTCTACTCCTCTCTTCAGCTCCAGCAATTAGTAAGTGATGAGATCTGTGTACAGGTGACTGAACTGTACCCTCTCAGAGAGTTTAAACAGCCCACAGGGGTCTCCTGAACACACAGTCATCCAGAGCTAGCTCAGAGGTGGCCTACCAACGCAAAGGAGAGCAGCTCATGTCTGATGAGAACTGTTTCAAGGTAAGGTTTTTTTTCAAATAAAACATTGTTTCATTATACATTCATTGTATGATCCCATGAAACCATAAGTGTGAGTAAGAGAGAGTAATATACTTTGTACATTTAGGGTTAATAAATAGTAAGCTTGCATTATACCCTTAAGTTACTCCAAGCATTAAAATAGCATAGTAGTAAAATTGCACATTACGAAAAAGGGATGTTCAGTATCATTACTTCACTTACTCCTTGTTAGAGACCACCTTGCTCTCTGTATTATAATCAGCTGTAGGATGTCACAATGATTCCACTGTATTATCCCTGTCCATTTCTGTCTTGTCTACGCACAGCTGATGTTTTTCCAGGACAGAGGGCAGGTGCATCACACCATCGAAGCTACTGGACACAGAGGAGGAGAACTCCCAATTTGCCTGCAGAGGCTGAGGGCCTGGGGCAGGTTAGCCTTGCATGATGAATACAGCTGTCAAAGGTTGTTTTAATCATGTATTTAAGACCACACGTGATGCAAGTAGTGTCTCTGCTTTTAGAGTAACTGCTGTAACGGTATAAGGGTTACAAAAGCCACTGATACTCCAAAACTTCAGTCCAATGGTTATTATGGTTGTTGTGAAACCGATTTATTGCCAATTCTCCGGCAATGGTGGTGGTATTTGGGATTGATTCAGCCTCATTGATCATGTAGTTCGGGTTTGGCTGTTCTGGTGGTAGTAAAAGGTTTAGAAATGCTGGTAGATGAAGAACAGAATCCAGAGTATGTTTTTACAAACAGATTGTCATTTTTATAGAAACTGTAATTAATCTAATGTTTGATAATACTGAATTCTTATCTCATACATTTTTTTTTTGGCGGCTTGTATGTGGGTAAACATGCCTTACTGTGGCTTCAGGTAGACTTCTGCAACAGCATTTTGAATTGACCCTATATTGGACGGTGTGTTCTCTGTAGTGATGTCCGGCATGATTTTATTTATCTTTTGATTTTATTATTTAATTCTGTAAAGTTCATACAAAAGTGTGCACAGCACACCACTGGAAACTTGCATCTTCATCAACCTGTACAAATTGCCTTACCCTGAGTATGATTTAATTTAATGAAAATATCAGAAAAAACATTAACAAAATAATATGTTTTCAGAAACACAATTTGCTTTACTTACAGCAGAAAATGGCAAAGATGTATCCGCCTTAGAATGTCTGTGCATATTGAATAACCCAGCTGTTTCTTTTGGGATAACTCCACAAGCAGCCATCCGCTCATTGTCTACTACCGACACCAAGTGGCAAATTGAGGACACAAGATCTGTTTTATTAGCAACATGCTACAGTTACAGTTCATTCCTTTCAGCTTCAACGCTTCCTTATTTTCAACACAATTTCAAGATCTCTCCAAGGTACTTTTTTAGTTTTATGATGGATGTGCAGCTCAATGTAACAAAATGACTACCAAACAGATTTAGGTATGCCGTTACTATCAAGGGAACACAGCTTCTTTATGCTAAAGTAAAGATGCTAATTGTGTGTCTGAAAACTTGTAATTTTTTTAGTTTCTATGTTAAACTTTTGCTCATTTTTTTTTCCTGGTTTATTTTTTTACTTGATTTATTTTATTTATTTTTTAAAGGTGGGAAATGAGATTTTGCTGGTCAAAGGTCATTCACATTTAATTTTCAAAGAAAATGACATCAGTCTTTCAGCTCAAATGGTTCGAATATACAGAATTTTGTCAGTTAGTCTGTTCCAAAACCTTGAACCGACTCTCAATAGCTTCTGAACTGCTGGTCCTAAGCAATTTTGAAATAGTTTTCCAATAAAAAGCACCCCACAAGACAAATTTCGTCAAGATCTGAGACAATGCTGTATTGAAATGATGTTGGGTATCCTGATTTTTGCTGCTTTGTGACGGTTCACATTAGTAACACGTGGCTTTATGTTTTGTTTCCAGCGCTGGTCAGATTATGTAGAGCTTATATGTGAACTCCCACTCTACCTCCCCGGAGCTGCGAGAACATCTAGCACAGAAGCCTGTGTTTCTCCCAAGGTGAGGGTCTGGGGCCTGTCCCAGTGAATCGAGTGGTCTGTGCCGGGCGTTTTTTGTACCACTGAACCTGCTGCAGCCCTGTTACAGCTGTTTCACGAGTTCTGGGCAGATTCTTTTTTTAAAATGTTTTTTTGTTTAATACTGTCTAAAGCCTGCTAAGGAGGCATGCACCACATTTGTGCAAAGAACAACAAAGTCACAATTAGTTTTCAAAGCCTTTGCCGCCTCAAAGGACAAGCAATTGTTTTGAAGTGGTTTTCTGTAGCTCCAGCAGAAAGGGGTAAGGTGATCTCTAATAGATGCATAAAGATTTTTTCTGAGATTTATAATAACTGAAGTAGAATAGAAAATAAGGTGAGATGAAGAAACAGAGACACACACAAAGCAGTTTTTTTTCTGTTACAAGAACACCCAAGTGATGTTCTCCTGTATGTTTCTCTATCGGCAATAAATTGGAAAAGGTATAAGGGAGACAAGTTTAAAATATCAACTTTCTAAGATACTATAGCACAATCTGTGCTAGATGTAAAGGGTTGTCTAGTGGTTGTTTTATGGGGTAACTTACCCTTGTAAAATGTGTTTCAACATTTTGGTACATTTTGCAGCAATATCATGATTTTTCCTGGCTATGTTAAACAGGAATTTATCTATGCAAGGAAGAAAAACTGGAGCCCTTGTTTTGTCAAGGTTCTTCCATACTGAAAAATTTTTTAAGGAAATAAGTCTGATTGTCTTTTGTCAGCCTCCCAGCAAGCTATGGCTAGTATTTACTTGTATGTATGTATCGGGTGATGGACGAGCAAAATAATCGCCAAACGGTTACAGAAGGGACCAGGAAGTTCATATTGAGAATGCAGGGTTTTATTCTAATCTGAAGAACTACAAGAAACAGTGGAGATATACAAACAATTCCATTCTACAGTTATGGGTATTGCTTGACTCAGACCACCTCGCTTTAGTGGGGGTTATTTATTGTAAAAATACTTTATTTGTCCCCACTCTAAAAATATCCTGTAAACAATTTGATGTGTGTCATCATCCCCAAAAATAAAAAAGAAAGATTGAGGATTTTGTTCTACTGGAATGTGTTGCAAAACATTTTTACTGTAGATATTCAGATAATGGAGATAGGAACACAGAAATAGATGAAACAGATATGACTTGAATGTGTATATTATTAATATTGAAATAATGTAAATAGAAATTCCCATTTATACCACCAGTTGTAAAAACAGTTGAACACTGTAATCAGTGTCTCTTTGTGGGTACCAGTTTTAGGTCTGATGGTGCCTAAACTTGCTGGCCTTATTCATACAAATATGTAACTTTGAACTTTTTTTT
>JAFJMP010000283.1:0-17175 GCA_029692085.1 Gymnothorax javanicus | reverse complement strand
TCTGTGCTGTTGGTAGACAGTTAATGGTAAACATTATTCATAAAAGCAAACAACAAAAGTTGTACAAATTGCTTGCATAAAGTTCCTGTAATTGATCCTGAAATGGTCAAAAGAAAAAGCTTGTAACATCATCTGAAGAATGTGGTTATTTCTTACCAGCTGCTAACTGGGTCCAAAGATAAAGGACTTTCAGTTTTATCTGAAGCTGTCCTTACCATGGGGATCATGCGCAGGACCTGAAGCAGTCGCTCATGCCCATACGAGTGTAGTCAGAGTACTCCCCCTCCTCACAAAGTACTGGTTCCCCATGTAGTTGGCGTCATAGAGCATGAAACATCCGCCTCCACTGCAGGAGTGACAGCGGCTCAGGTAAGAGGTGAGCTCTGCACAGTCGCCATGCACTCGTGAGGAGCGACTTCGCCAAAGTTCCTGTCCTCGTAGAAGATGATCTGAGAGGAAGCAAACCGAAAATTAATAATTTTGAATTCATGTAGTTTTCAAGACACGAGAAAGAGGTGATCAATACAGTTACCTTGCCCATGGTCATGGTCTGTTGTACAAGTGACCGAGAATTTCTGCCCACTTTTATACATGACTTGACGCATAAAGAATCTTTTTGGTCATATTGTGTGAAGCCCTGAGGGGCAACATGTCACAGAGGACCAGTGTTAACCAGGATTCAAAGGGACTCTAAGGGTTATTATGTGCCACAGGGTGCATTTGTGAGGGGTGAGGCCCATCTATATATTGTTCTTCTTCAACAGAAAAAGAGAATTCTTTGCTTGAAAGGAAATGGAACAAAAAAGGTAGACTGAAACTCCTCACAATGAGTTGGCAGATCATGTGAAATATTGATAGCTTGCAAAAGTAAAGCTGATTTTTAAATAAATATGAAAAATAGTCCCGCAATAATAAAAAGAGAAGTTTGTGACAATAGATCTTTATGCTTATGATATGCTACATTTTCAGACATTAAGTAATTAAAATTAAATAAAAAATTAAATTTGCAATAGAAGCTTTAAGTCATGAAGCTGCTTAGTAAAAGTCAAAGATTTTCCAAGATTTTTAAAATTTGTAGTATGCGGAAAAAAAATAGAGGATGTGATTTGCACGTTCTTTCTTGTTCAGTCATATTTGTAACGCATCTATAATGCCCCTTTGTAACAATCCTGGTGTCGCTGTCTCCTCTCTTGATGGAAAACTTTGCGATGGGTAACTCTGACGAGAATTTTTTAAAATCTAATTAGCATATAAATATGTATTGCAAAATTGATCAAAAAAGTGGACTAAAAAAATAATTGACAGCATGTAACTATATTGTGTGAAATATTTATAATTCATGCTGATTGCATAGCGATCATTTACAATGCTTGTGTTTAAAAAAAATTTTTTTTTTTGTATTGTATATGCAGTAGAATTTTTATTTGGAGTTAAGTACCAAATGTACTGATTCTAGTGAGCAATTATTATTTAATGCTCAAAAATGAATTTGACAAGATCTCAGAAACTGAACAATTCATGTATATTATTATTAAGTTGAATTTGATATCACCATCCTAAATAGCCATGATGAATGGATATAACTGAGGATATAATTGAGGCCCCTCACTTCTGAAAAATTTCAACATGCCTGTTTCTGACTTTTTGTCCCATTGAAGTTAATTTGGGCCAGCAGCATTCTTTTCAGGTCAGTGGCACGATGGGATAGTTGTAATGTCCTGGGCGCCCAAAGATGTTAGGAGGGTGCCAGGAAAGGAGGGAATATGATGACCCAAGTGCAGGAATGTGGTAGTTTATTAAATAAAGAAAAGTGACATAACAAAACTAATGCAAACAACAAAAAGGGAATGCACCAAACAAGGGTGTTTAACTTTAAGGCTACCTGTCTGTGAGGGGGAGAACTGAGGTTTAAATAGACAGGGAATGCTAATTAACTCAGGAGGAACAAGTGCAGTGATTAACTAAAAGAGCTGAGGGGATAACTGAATGATTGGGTGAAAGCAGGTAGCCAAAAACCCTGAATGCCCAGGAGGAGGGGCGTGACAATAGCATGGCACACATGAACCAAAATCATCTGTAAAATTTTAATGAAGTGCTATGGGCCAGGACTTATTTTTACAAGAAAAAAAATCATATCACTTGAACACTTTGGGGCAATTGCAACTAAAGTTGGAAGGCATGTGTTGATATGATGCCTGAGTTGTGGCACTGTAAATAGCAAAAAATTTTAAATGGTTAACATATCTTCAAGCATTTGTCCAAAGTGGATCTAATTTTTAGTACTTTATCTTCATGTAAGCTGGTGATAGTCCTTCAAATTAGCAAGTTGAAAGCATGGCTGCCATTAGGCCAATCAGGTAACAGATGCTATTTGGCAGGCTTAGCGATGACTGATCAGCATGAAACTTGGTAGGTATATTTAGACCATGATTTAGCAGTACCATGAAAAATCTAGAGTGAATTAGCCTTTAGGGAGGGACATAACAACAAACTTACATTTTGGCCCCTAACTTTTGACCTCTAAATCTCAGGCACAAAGCAAAAACTTGTTTCCTGATTAGGGTCCACACCAGCGGTGGCGGGTGAGCTTACAATTGGAAGCACAGAACATCCCTTGAAAATAATGATTGGTCTTGACCTGTTTTCAATCAGTCATTTCAATTAACACTACGTAAGCGGTTACGCTTACGATTCCTACAATCACAAAGGAGGACATAAGGTTTTCCGAGCGGTGTTGTGGTAGTGTAAATATGAAGGCTATCCCAATTCTGCTTTGAAAATTGTGATTCACCCCTTTGAAGTGAGGACCTGTATGGGGTGCCGAATGGGACATTTAATGCTGTTATTTTTCAATGCATTTTTCCCCGCATTTAACAAAAAAATCCTTTCTTTCTCACATTTAGCAAAAAAGAAATGTTCATTTTCCCCATATTTATAAACCTTGAAGTGGCAAACATAAATGTTAAATGTGCTATTCCAAAATTACAGTATGTATATAAGTTAAAAGTTTTATTATTTAGTGGTTTCTGTTATTTAGCTAAATGTACAACCCCAATTCCGAAATAGTTGGGACAAAAGTGTAAATTGTGAATAAAATCAAAACGCAATGACTTTCAAATCACATCAGCCAGTATTTTTAATCACAATAGAACAGAGATAACATAGCAAATGTTGAAACTGAGAAATTTTACAATTTTATCCACAAATGAGCTCATTTCAAATTTGATGGCTGCTACAGGTCTCAAAAAGTTGGGACAGGGCCTGTTTACCATGATGTAGCATCCTCTTCTTTTTAACACAGAGTGGAGGCGTCTGGGCATTGAGGAGACAAGTGTCTTGAGTTTAGCCATTAGAATTTGATCCCACTCTTGTTTAATACAGGCTTCCAGCTGCTGGAGAGTTTTGGGTCTCCTTTGACAGACTTTTCGTTTAATTATGCGCCAAATGTTCTCAATTGGTGAAAGATCAGGACTGCAGGCAGGCCAGTTCAGCACACGGACTCTTCTACTATGAAGCCATGCTGTTGTAATAGCTGCAGTATTTGGTTTTGCATGGTCCTGCTGAAATACACAAGGCCTTCCCTGGAATAGATGTCATCTGGAGGGGAGCATATGTCACTCTAAAACCTTTATATACCTTTCACCATTAATGGTGCTTTTTAAAACATGCAAGTGTCCCACACCATATGCAATAATGCATCCCCATACCATCAGAGATGCTGGCTTTTGAACTGAACGCTGATAACAGGAGGGGTGGTCTTTCTCCTCTGAAGCCCGGAGGACATGACACTGATGATTTCCAACGAGAATGTCAAATTTGGACTCGTCTGACCACAGGACACTTTGCCATTTTGCTACAGTCCATTTTAAATGAGCCCTGGCCCACAGAACATGGCGGGGCTTCTGGATCATGCTCAACAATGGCTTCTGGCATCTGTGAATGGCACGGCGGACTGTGTTTACAGACAGTGGTTTCTTGAAGTATTCCTAGGCCCATTTAGTAATGTCAATGACAGAATCATGCCGGTGAGTGATGTAGTGGCGTCTGAGGGCCCGAAGATCACGGGCATCCAGTAAAGGTCTTCGGCCTTGTCCCTTACGCACTGAGATTTTTCCAGTTTCTCTGAATCTTTTCATGATGTTATGCACTGTCGATGATGAGACCTTCAAAGCCTTTGGTAATTTGATGTTGAGGAACATTGTTTTTAAAATATTCCACAATTTTTTTTTTTTACACAAAGCTTCCTTCACGGGTTGGAGAGCCTCTGGCCATCTTTACTTCTGAGAGACTCAGCCTCTCTAAGACATCCCTTTTATAGCCAATCATGTTACATACCTGATGCCAGTTAATGTAATTACTTGCTAAATGTTCTTTCAGCTGATTCTCTTCTATATTAATTGCTTTTTCAGCCCTTTTTGCCCGTGTCCCAACTTTTTGAGACCTGTTGCAGCCAGAAAATTTGAAATGAGCTCATTTTGTGGATAAAAATGTAAAATGTCTCAGTTTCAACATTTGCAATGTTATCTATGTTCTACTGTAAATAACATATTGGCTCATGTGATCTAAAAGTCATTGCATTTTGATTTTATTCACAATTTACACTTCGTCCCAACTATTTCGGAATTGGGGTTGTATAAACTTTTAACTAAGTGTATGAAACATTTAGCTAAATATATAACTATACGTATATTTATCTAAATGTTGCATACATTTAGGTTAATGTTTCATACATTTAGTTAAATATTTAGCTAAATGTTACATACATTTGGTTAAATATTTAGCTAAATATTTAGCTAAATGTTTCATTCATTTAGATAAATGTTTTTTACATTTAACTAAATGTTTGGATAAATGTTTCATACATTTAGCTAAATATTTATTCAGCTAAATGTTTTGTACATTTAGCTAAAAATATAACTAAAAGTATAGAACATTTAGCTAAATGTTTTATACTTTTAATTAAATATTTTGCTAAATGTTTCATACATTTAGTTAAATGATTATACATTTAGCTAAATAATAGAAACCACTAAATAATAAAACTTTTAACTTATATATATAATTTTGGAATAGCACATTTAACATGTACGCTTGCCACTTCAAAGTTTATAAATGTGGGGAAAATGAACATTTCTTTCGCTAAATGTGAGAAAAAATAATATTTTTTTTTAAATGTGGGAAAAAAAAAATGCAGTGAAAAATAACAGCATTAAATGTCCCATTCGGCAACCCAGAGACCTGAACACAGGGATCAGTTATCCACAAATCCCTTTTTGATTCACAAACAAAAACAGGATTCACAAACACCTGTTCCAAAGTTGTAAATATTTGTAAGATAATCACTAATGCACTTGATGGAATTTATGGAATTTTTGGAACTTGTTTGGGCATTTGCAGATCTCTTATATTTGCAGTTCACAAATTTCTTTTGTATTCGTGGAGGTGTTTTATTTTTACGATTACCCATTCACACACAGCTTGTTACAATTTGTTCACTCAAATGATATTGAGACAAATCAGTCTCCATGGGATCTGCAAAAGTCATGGGATTTTCAACCTGGGTCCCTGCTCATGACTTGGGAATTATCCAGTTACCATATGAAACGGTTGACCCAGGTCATTCATCCCAGAACTGAATCAAGGAACCACATCAGTTAGGATCAGAAACACTTTCTTTATGTATTTTCAAGCATTGCATAAATTGTTTGCATTCTTTATGGTTTCAAAGGAACATGCATGATTTGTTCACTGTATTTGAGTAACACTACAATTTCAGTTAGAACAACTGCCCATGGACTGAAATAAATTTGAGTCATTCCAGCGAGGTAAACAAATGAATACTTGGATTTGTCTGACAAAATGTGGCTTAAGATGCTAAATAACTGCTTCAAATGTGATATGCTCTCAGTTGAAATTAACAGCTTGTATGAACATTCCTTTGGTAACCATGGTAACCCCTCAAACATTCTATTGTTGATGAGTGAGAAATACCGCTACTCCTGACTCCAAAAGTTCAGTCCAAGATAACTGGGTTAAATCGGGAATGTTCTCAAAGAAACTAACCTATGCGCTAAATCGTATTTCCCACAGATTTAGATTCCTTTCTGCTGATATTGTTTGCTGAAAATCTACCCAATATATCAACATAATCTACTCCAGAGAGTAGGAAATTACCATGGACACCCATACCTTTGCGGATAAGGGGAATACTCATTCAACTCCATCAATACGCAATAGTAAAAAACGCTGTTCAATCAGTAAACAACGTTCTAAAGTAATCCGTCATGTGACTCATTCCGGCATTTTGATTGGCCATGGACTTGGGCACCTATTGCACAAATTTTACGGACTTGAGTGCTTCTTGTAGAAAATTTTAGTGGATTCCGAAAACACTATATAACAATCAACTGGGGTGAAGTACTTTTTTCCTAATTTTGATATCAAATAATCTTTTATCAGCACAGATTCCAGAACTGGTGCCAGCTTGATTTTTTCAAAAATGTGACTTAGGTACTTCTTGCACGCAAGTTTTCAATTCTCTCATGGATCTTGACTTGTTGGAAAACCTAAACTGAGATTTGAGGGCACTTGCAGAAATGTTTTGAAATATGTCCCTATTTTTTAGAGAGTAGGAAGCCGATAGTAGACGACAGACATGAATGTAGAAGACTTATTTGTGCTGTTTTTGACAGTTATGATAACAAAAGAATGAGATGGGATGTTGAGTGCAAAGAGGAGAGAAGAATGATATCTGTGGATGTTCGTGGAATTGTTTTCTGTGAAAAACTCCTGTTGAAGTCGCACGTGTGCGCATGTGCGTGTGTGTGTGTGTGTGTGTGTGTGTGTGTTTGCATAAATACCTTGTAGTTTAATATACAAATTAAAATGTGATGTAATTTTGCAGTTTATACCGTGTTATCGAGTCTGATTTGGAAACTTAATAAATTGGAAAACAATTTTTGCTTTTTTAGGAATTTTGTTTAATTAAAAATCACCTCTTTCAAAGATTAAGTGCTAGAAAATGACGTTAACAGGTATCCATGATGCGCCTCATGGACATGAATCTCATGTTGCTGTATCCCATATCTCTGAAGCTCCTGTACTCCCCAGGCCTCATGTACATCATTCTGCCTCTGTAATGGGGCTGCTCGTACATCAGCCAGTGTCCGTCCATCACATGGCAGGACTGGCAGTCGGACATGCGGTAACGGTCCATGATGGAGTCGCAGTCGTCCATCAGCTCATACATCTGACCCCCAAAGTTCTCCCTCTCGTAGATCCTCATTCTGAATTGTCCTCTGTGCTGTTAGCAAATATCGTACAAGAAACATTTGTCTTCAGAAATTTGGAAGCATCAAACTATAATAAATTTTCTCCGTATTATTTCCTAAATGACTATAATGCAGCCATGCTTGCTAATGGGAAATACTCTAAATTGATAACAGAAGGGTACAAACGCAAGATCAAAACATGCAAAGTCACATTCATATGATGTCATTACCAAACTTCTTTGAAACTGTCCTTACCATGGGGATCATGCGGCAGGACCTGAAGCAGTCGCTCATGCCCATACGAGTGTAGTCTGAGTACTCTCCCCTCCTCACAAAGTACTGGTTCCCCATGTAGTTGGCGCGGTCATAGACCATGAAACATCCGCTCTCCACTCGGCAGGAGTGACAGCGGCTCAGGTAAGAGGTGAGCTCGGCACAGTCGCTCATGCACTCGTAGGAGCGACCGCCAAAGTTCCTGTCTTCATAGAAGATGATCTGGTGGGAAATGCAGTTATATAATGAAGCATAGTGATAACTGAAGCTAAATCAAATAAAGCATCTCAAGGGTTTGCCACCTTACCTTGCCCATGGTCATAATGTTGGTTGTTCCGTCTGAGTGAGTACTAAAGTTACACTGACAGTTAACTCTTTTTTCTCCGTGCACTTTTATACCTGTCCAAATCCATGGTATGTTGCGGCCCCATTGTGAAAATCCCTGACCCAGCAGCGCAGCACTGAGGGCTTAACCACAGCCTGGCTTGTACAGGGTTATTATCTGCTTCTGTATGCATCAGTGAAGTTCATGCATACATCCACATTGTTCTTATTTCATGCGGCAGAGAAACAGAAATTTCTCCACCTGTTCATAGCAATGTAAACGGCAAAACAAGTGGCCTTGTGCAGTTTTACCACAGTGTTCTTTTTTCTTTTTTTTTGAAGCTTTAAACTTTTGAATTGCATTGCCCAGTGCATCAGACAATAGGCTGAGAATTTACATTTGGCACTTTGTAGTGTCTTTTGATCTAATCCAAATATATCAACAAACACATTTGTTCACTGGCATGGAAGTTACTTTTTAACTTCGCTGGCATAGTTCGCCATATAATCTACAGTAGACCCTGAAATACTGATCGCTGAAACAGACAAATTTTGTCCATTTCTTTCGGGATCAAACACTGATCAAACATCGTATGTCGGTTTGTCAACCGAAGTCTCTCTGAAGCCTTCCTATTGTGTATACATTAAATTTTACTAGTTATCAAACTCATCACTAGGGTTAATCTTTCAAACAAAAAAAAAATGACACAGTCCTCACCCCGATCTGTAGCTTACATTTAGACAATTGTTTTCACGTGCCAAAAATTACACATTTATTAAATAAAAAAATTCACCAAAATTAAGGTTTCAAAATTATTGCCACCCCTTATTAAATAGTGCAACTGCTTCTGACAAGGAAAAAGCATGGAGTCTTGTTCTCTTAATGCCAACTTCTTCAGCCCTATTTTTGCCCATGACTGGTGGTACTGACCAACCAACTCCATGCCTATTTGCTCCCCAGGCCCTCACTGGGATCCTGCTCATAGAAATCCAGGAGGTCTCCAGTCCTGTGGAGCTCCGCCTCTCCGGCAACTCTCAAGAAAGAAAGGTATTCTGGCTCATGGAGTCACCCTATGTTCCAGTAGTTCTGTGTAAGCTCTGGCTAGGGATGGACAACTCCAACTTTGGCTAGAGAAAGTGACCCATCCTGGAGTGGAGTCCTTCATGTCTGCTCAGCTTCCAGCCTGGTGGCATTTCTACCTCCTGGCCTTGAAGAGATGCCATACCTGAGTAAAGTTCTGTCAGTCCACCTGCCTAGCTTTCAGCAAGTCCCATGCTACCTCTCTTCCACCCCATTCCTCCAGCCCTCCTGCTTGTCCCCCACTTCCCCCATGGATCAAAGGTGGCTTTGCTCACTCTTTGCATTGCTTCCTGGATGTCTGGCACAGGGACAACGTTGCCAGTTCCTAGTGGATTGGGAGGGTTACAGTCCTGAAGAGCACTCCGGGGTCACTGAGCAGTACATCATTGACTCCTTCCTGACACATTCCTGTACTGGCATCTGGGAAGTGGTGTTCATGGGTCCTTGAGGGGCAGGGTTTCTGTCACATCTCCTGTCTTTGTTAATCCACCTCTGTGGTTTAGCCAACAAGCTGGCTGTCAGTTTCTGTCTCGATTGCATTCCACGAGTCAATTATTGTCTAATTACCTCAATCCTCCTCATGTGCGTTCCTTATGCATTTCCCTTCACCTGTTCCTCATTGTTTCTGTGTATTTAAGTTCTTGTCTTTGTCTAATCCAATGTCAAAATATTAGATGCTTCTTGGTTCTCCTGTTTCCATTCCCAGACTAGTGTTTGTTCTGCGGTCACCCTCGAATCGTGTTCCCTCCTGCTCGAGCCTGACATTTTTTGTGTGACTGTCCGTGATTTCTGTTGGCTTTATTCCTTGGTTTCGACCTCAGAGCGAAAAACTGACCATGACTTTCCTACCCTTTTGGACTCTGTTAACTTCCACCTGACTTCTGCCTGCCCCTTGATTATGTCGGTCTGTCTTGCCTTGAATTGAAATGCCCACCGGTTTTCAACCCTGGTCTGGTTACTCTGCTAAAAAGCTCAGTATGTACCAATTCCTGGTTCTGCAGCTGGTTGACTTTTAGCTTGCCGCTGACACCTCCGTCTTATCCTGCGGGGAAATGCGTGTGTGTCCTCTACCTGTCAGGCTTTCAACTGTTCTATTCTTTTTACATTTTTGAGATATTTCTCTGACAGTGCTCAGTGAAATACTAAATATTTACTTCTATCTGTGGATCCTCTTGTGGCGATGACCAGATTTATGAAGGTCATAGACCATCTGCCTCTTTTGAACTGACAGTTCTAAGTGTTTTTTTTTTCATGGTGCAAAATGACAAAGGGACTGTGCAAACCTTATCTTTACTTCCCAGCGAGAAAGTATGTGAGTGATTTCATGTCTGTTGACCAATTAAATTCCTATATCAAGCAAGAATGGGAACAAATTTTGCTTTCAAAACTCAGACAATTATTATACTCTGCTCCAAAATGACAACTGAGTGTTGCTTCAGGAGAAGTGATGTCACACAGTGGTGAACAATGATCCCAGGTTCATTGGCATGCATTGCAGACATCACACTTCAAAAAATCATCTATTTAATGAAGAAATGAACATCAGTTGGCGACATTTATGACAAAGATAAAATGCAGAGGATACTGTACCAATGACAATAATCCAAATGACTAATTCATCCAAAACTTTCTGTGAGTTCCATCCTCCATTTTAGAATTTTTTTCAGCAGTGTAATGAATTTCAAGATGGCATTTAATTTATTTAAAATGTTTTCAATATTTGAAAGAATACATTTAAAATGGGAAACTTCCTCTGAGGCTTATAGCACCCAATCAAACTGTGGCACAAAATGGTAACACTTATAAGCCTATAGCTAACCAAGATGTGCTGTTTCACACAATACACAAATTCAGAATTTTAGAAAAACATTAGCACTTTGTTTGGTGTCATCATTAATATGGACAGGATAATGCCAGATAACTTTGTGATTCAATGAAAAATATTGTGAGGTAAAAACAAATTGTTAAGTCATTGTACCGATTAGTCGCTGCAACTGAGTGAATTGATGTTTGGCAGCTAATTAGGAAAAGTGAATATGAACTGGTTGTTAGTATTCATGCGTTCTAAAGAGAGGTAACTGAAAGGCTTTTGTGCCTCTCCGACAGCACATCAATGAAAATCTAGTTAAGACCAGGTTAAAGAGGTAAAGAATGTGCCTGAGTCTATGAATAAACAAGTATGTATGCATGCATGCGTTTTTGAGAGATGAAGAAAATTAATTAAATATTGCTTTTGTTCATGTATGTCCACAGAAATGACCCCATCATCTTCAGGAAGGATTATACATCAAACTTTTTTTTAATATATAGAACAAGTTTATTAGATATATACAGTTTATATGTACAGTGCATTTTTGTTATGTGACTATGTATAATTTCAGCAGGAATCCATGATGCGCCTCATGGACATGAATCTCATGTTGCTGTATCCCATATCTCTGAAGCTCCTGTACTCCCCAGGCCTCATGTACATCATTCTGCCTCTGTAATGGGGCTGCTGCGTACATCAGCCAGTGTCCGTCCATCACATTGCAGGACTGGCAGTCGGACATCTTGGTAACGGTCCATGATGGAGTCGCAGTCGCCCATCAGCTCATACATCTGACCTCCATAGTTCTCCCTCTCGAGATCCGCATTCTGAATTGTCCCCTGTGCTGTTGTAAAAAGAATATGAAAACTGCAGCAGTGGTGTCATTTCAACAAAATAAATAAAATGATGGAACTAAAATGCAGACCAGTGCTTGTCAAAGGCAGAGTAAAAAAGAAAAAGGAAACATGACATGATATGAATTTGAATTTGAATATCTGTTAAGGATTCAAGCTAAAAATGGTAATACTATATGAGAAATGAATTTACCGGATGGTATAATTGGGTTTTGCCTGATATTCCAAATCCTTTACAGGAAGGTGAGATGGGCTGCTTATTTCTCACTATCCGAGACTAGAACTCACCATGGGGATCATTCGGCAGGAGCGGATGGTCTCGAACATGCCCATACGGGAGTAATCAGGATACTCCCCCCTCCTCATGAAGTACTGGTTCCCCATGTAGTTTGGACGGTCGTAGACCATGAAGCATCCGCTCTCTACCCTGCAGGAGTTGCAGCGACTCAGGTAGGAGGTGAAGTCAGGGCAATCGCTCATGCACTCATAGGAGCGACCGCCAAAGTTCCTGTCCTCGTAGAAGATGATCTAGGAGAAAATTTAACAAAATGACTTAACTGCTGACCCATACATCAAACTAGTGATATAACAATACCCCTCTTATTCTCTTTTTAGATCTGAACTTAGCAGTACAAGCTGTATCATATTAAGATGAGCATGTATTGGCATTAGTGCCATGTTATTTCACATACACTCTCAGAAATAGGGGTTTAATAGGAGTCTATTTCTGTCCCTAAGTCTGCACTAAAGTATAACAAAAGGCTAATTATTGAACCACAGGGTTAATAAGTATGCTCTCTTGCACTGTTAAAAGAAAGTGTTTTGAAACCCCCAAATTGGTGGCAACTAAGCTGCCACCAATAAAGGTGTTACAGACTGCTCTTTTTATAGTGTCTGAAAACACTACACAAACTACTGAAACACACACTAACAGAGTTCATGAAACACCACTTCAAAAGAACCAGTGCACTCAACATGTTATGTCTTGAAACACAGAGTGGTGTGTGCAAACACAACACAATTTGAGTTTGCAAACACTGTGTGGAGTAATGGAACACTCCTCATGGGGAGTCACGAAACACCCTGAAGACAGTATTGAAACACTCCTCATGGGGGGTCATGAAACACCTTGTAGACAGTATTAAAACACTCCTCATTGGGAGTCATGAAACACCTTGAAGACAGTATTAAAACACTCCTCATTGGGAGTCATGAAACACCTTGAAGACAGTATTAAAACACTCCTCATCGGGAGTCATGAAACACCTTGTGGACAGTATTAAAATACTCCTCATCGGGAGTCATGAAACACCCTGTAGACAGTATTGAAACACTCCTCATCGGGAGTCATGAAACACCTTGTTGGCAGTATTAAAACACTCCTCATTGGGAGTCATGAAACACCTTGTGGACAGTATTAACACACTCCTCATCGGGAGTCATGAAACACCTTGTGGACAGTATTAAAACACTCCTCATTGGGAGTCATGAAACACCTTGAAGACAGTATTAAAACACTCCTCATCGGGAGTCATGAAACACCTTGTGGACAGTATTAAAACACTCCTCATCAGGAGTCATGAAACACCCTTTAGACAGTATTGAAACACTCCTCATCGGGAGTCATGAAACACCTTGTTGGCAGTATTAAAACACTCCTCATTGGGGAGTCATGAAACACCTTGTGGACAGTATTAAAACGCTCCTCATCGAGTCATGAAACACCCTGTAGACAGTATTAAAACACTCCTCATCGAGTCATGAAACACCTTGTGGACAGTATTAAAACACTCCTCATCGAGTCATGAAACACCTTGTAGACAGTATTAAAACACTCCTCATCGGGGGTCATGAAACACCTTGTAGACAGTATTAAAACACTCCATCAGGAGTCATGAAGCGCTGCTTGTAGAGGTATGGAAATTCATCTGGGCTTTTGAAACACTGTGAATATTATTTGTTAGGCTCGCACACATAGATCACACAGGTATTGCAAAAAAAGTTACAGGTCTTCATGCAAACAAAAAAAGAAACTTTCTAAATAATTTCTATGACTCTATTACTTGAAAAATTGTGTTCTGACAACAAAAAAAAGAGAAAAAATTCTGCAATGTGTTTTCCAAAGTCAACATTACAACATATAAAAATATCCACAGTATAACTTTGCATGTAAGTACATACACATGTATCACAGAAAATCCCCAAATTATTTTGCCATTGGTCGCTTCGTTTGGTTGCAGCGCCACCTGGAAACCGAAAATTCAGGGCCAAAATAGGAAAAACCAGTCTTATGAGATGCAGTATAATGAGAAATCGGTTCAATCTGCCAAACTATTTCTGATGGATATGTATATTTAAGTACTTGAACTTTCCGTGTATCAGTTGCCACCGAGTGGTAACTTGAAGAATTGTGGGCAGGGGCTCACAGTTTGGGGAAAAAAAGAAATGAAAATCCACTTTTTGGACTTTATTTTTGTTTTTACTCCAGCGACATGCCTTGAGAAACTATACTTTATTGTAAAGGTCTATGAACATGAAATAGCATAATGTGAGAACACCTCCGGTATCTTGCTGGAGTTTTGGGATATTTGGCCTTGAAAAGTGAACTTCAGCTGTTTTGGCCCTATTTTGAGGTCTGATATTTCAATACTCCAGACAAGAATGGAGCTAATGAGTAGGTTGATTTATACCTTCTTACATGGTGTATGAAAGGTGCCAAAAATTTCTATGGCACTCCAAAAGTATTTTAGTGCTGCCCCCTGTCAAAGTTATAATACGACCTTCTCGGTTGATTTGGGACCATCTTTAGAGTCCATAAAATTTACTCCAGCTAGATGGATATTTGAAATTTGGAATATCGTCCAGACTCGACCATGTAGATTTAAGAAAAGGTGGAATTATTATGGCACTCTAGATGGTAAGCCAGATATTTGATGTGTAATCTCAGCTAAAACTGCCACTAGGTGGCGCTTTCTTCTGTACCTTATTTTACAGCATCTCCATCGATGTGCCACAGTAAAACCTTTGGAAACTTAATATATTAACTAGACTGATGAGAAAAAAATAAGAATTTGTTATGGTGTTAAGGTGGAGTTCTTTGCTCTGCCAGGAGGGGGCGCTGTCAGGCATTCAAGCGTGTAGTCAATTTCTCCAGGCAGGTGCCACAGGAAAACCTTCATGAATATCACCAATGACCTTCATTTACCTTATCTAAGTGAATTTTTCCATTAGTTTAGAACAATGCTGTCCTGGCCTCACGTGCACTCCAGAGAGATAGCACGGTAAAAATCACTTCTCATCGGATAAAGGGCAAAAGCGCATCCCAAAGTTTATACATGTTTTACACCCTCCCCCTTTATGAAGCTCCTCCATAGCTGTGAGGGAGACTTCACACAGAGTGACACTTTCGGTAGTGAAGTACTAGTGGTGAGGGAGCGTTTGGAATTGGACCTATGGCTGCGTCCGAATAGTCTCTTTTTGCCTTGAAAAGTTCCTAACTACTAAAAAAAGGATCTGGAGGTAATTACGTGGCAGCCATGATGAGTGCATTAGAATTCTTTAAATGTTAAGGAAAGGTGTCTCATTGCTTCTAATTTACCTCCTTTAGCATAGGGTACACAGAACCATCGAAAAGAAAGGAGATAACACTATCCCACAAATCTGAGCAGCAGCAACATTGAAAGTGGCGACCATTCATCCGGCCAATTGCATAAACATATATCGATGGGCAGGGGACTCGTGATTACGCTGTTGATGCTGCATTCGATTTAGCTCAGAAGTTGGAAGTTGGGGCTGGGAATGACGTCATACCCGAGCTGACCGTTCTATAAATTAAGTCAGAAAACTGACATGGGGTCAGTGGGGTGTCTTCTGGTCAGGATAGCCCTTATTAGCTATTGTTAGCAATAGGGTCATTCCATGTCAAATCATCCAGATTTTGAAAAATTTTCCAGGTCACCTCCTCAAAAATTTAAAAAAAAAATTCATCAGTAAATATTCACACAAAACAAAAAATGCCAAATATTAGGCCAGTTTCTCAAAAAAACATTTCAAGTTATAGCCCTTCAAAATTTCAATAGTATTTTAAGTTTTTTTTGCAAACCCATTTTCAGCTAACTTTGGCAACTTATTGCTCCAAATTGATTGATTATACAAGGCTGAAATTGGGTATACTAACCATATTCATCCCCTAGAATCTGAAAATGGCCTTAGCTTCCGTGTATCTTGATCCACTTTTGTATGGTAAAGCCTCAAAATCAGCCGAAAACACAAAACGCCCAAAAAAACGAGACCACATTTTATGACCTGTAACTCAGAAACTAAGCAAGATAAAAGGCTAGAATTCATTTTTTATGATTTTATGATATATCTCTCTGTAAGAATGCAGTAATCCAAGTAATATCATTTGTAGAAGTTTTTTAATGAAGTAACTTCTAAGTAAATTTTTCCAGTTTTGCCCAAAATGCCCTTTTTTGGGGCAAAAAATTACCATGTCACCAGTTATTCATCGCTCTGAAATTTTTACTGTGCAATCTTACAAATGTGAACAGTGTCTGACAAAAAAAAAAAAATCAGAATGATTTTCAGGTTGATTTGTTGATTACAGTTGATTATAATGCATTACAGGGTATTTTTTTTTGCTTGTGGGTTATTCCACGCCAAACTGAACAGGGCTCCCGGCCTCACCCCCCTCTGATTTCTGTGAAACCTATTTTAAAAATAGCCCTTAGGACCAATAATGAGTTGCCCAAATTTCAGCGTCAACGGTGCAATAGTTTTTGAGATACAGGCCTTTGAAATTTGCCGACTATGCCCAAAGTGCCATTTGGTGCCATTTGGTAAATGGTAATGTCGACAGTTAAAATTTGCTGAAAATGTTTCATACAAGTAATCTCTTATCCTTAATGTCCATGTATAACAAGTTCCATCGACTAGCCGAAACTCCTTCAGGCAAACATTGATAGGATAACTATCCTGATCACACTGAAAATGCTTGCTTAGCTGGCTGGTGTAACGTGTAACTATCTTATACATTAGGCTAGCACGCTAGTTCGCATGCTCAGCTAACTAGCTATTTTCGTTGCATATAAATCAATAAAATGGCAAATCGCAATTATTTTGCCACTTAACTAGTGATAGATTAGCAAGCAGTCATGAATTAGCGGAGTAGCAAGGTCAGTTACGCTTTGACAGGTTGATTAGCTTGTTCATTAGCAACTGAGTTTTTATGCAAACACAGGACAAAGATACTTGGCTATGAATGTAAATTGGCTTTAGTTGCAAATCTTGATATGTAACTGGGTAAGCCAAACTAAGTAGGCTAGACCTTAGAGCAGCTAACTAAATAGCAGTCTCACCAGGCTAAACAGTCAAGTATGGCAATGCATAATTTCTAAGCCTTAAGCTAGGTTTCTTAAGTTTGCATTAGCTGGCAAACTTTTTATTTGGTGCTATTCATGCCAGCTAGCAAGCTACATGCTTGCAGTTCAACTCCACCCAAGTTAGTTAGCGAAGTAAAGGCTATTCACTTATTTTCTATTGACATGGTTAATGGCTAGATGC